>JAXRKP010000002.1:830000-857500 GCA_037039925.1 Doris montereyensis | reverse complement strand
CGCTCGCGAAAAAAAAATATCAGTGCATGATGGGGAAGGGGATGGGGTGGGGGTAGGAGAAGACATAGACTGTGTTCATTATGTTGCATTGCCTGATACATTTTATCGTAATAATACTGATATTAGTATTACGTCATTCGACCACGGTAAGGTTTTAAGCATCTAAACTACAATGGTGGATACGAAGGTGAGAAGGACGGTAGAAGAGCCAACAGTCCGTGTCCATTTCTTTAAGTCGATTCTGCTGTAGATAAGGGCTATGAACAGATTAATGAGAGAAGCGAATTATGTTTCATTAGTTGACGATTTTCGTGAGAAGAGGAGTGGGGGGGTATAATTTGTTGCACACCTCATCAAACCCCTTCCTGGTTACTACACACTCACCTATCACGCCTATCACGGACTTTTGACCATTGAATGGACCGCTGGTGACACACGGACGATGGATGTTACACTGTTACACCTGTTGACCTGTTGAATGAGGGGAGATAACCAGGCCATCGAAGTTACTTCTTGTTGTTTCAATACAATGTTGTTATACAGGCAGATAGGACCATGGCTTACTTCACTAGTTACTGTAGATAGTGGAGATGCTGTATACTTGGCTTAAATTTCGATAAACCGCGTTATCTTTTTAATACTCTTTCAAGTAGACTTTTGATCAACACATGACCCTGGCGAACTTTTGTATGCTGAACTTATAGAGAAATCATCAAAGATTGCTGATACATGTCGTAGTTGTATTGAAAACATCAGGAAAGAACAGTGACGCAGGTGTGCCAGTACCAGTAGATTAGAGTGGAAACTCACCGTAATATTGTATTCGAAGTGGATTTAGAATCTAAATTCTGAATGAGATGGAGCTTAAAGTGTTTAACGCATTTTGCTGTGATCAGCCTTCTCTGCTTTGGCATAGATTACGGCAATGCTGGTGACGAAAATTACACTTTGAAAGAAGTGAAAGTTATTTTTAAAGATGGAAAACCTCCCCGAATATTTACCGCAGAGGAGATGAAAGAATATGACGGCTCGGTAAGATAATGCAAACTGAGATAAGTAGATAACATGGTTCCATATTCTTGTCTTCTAGATTATCGAGATAATAAAATGCAGACATTGCTAAATTCATATAGTCAGTGTTCTAAGGTGAACATCTCGTGCTCTTAGTTATAAATCTACTAGTACATGATGTTATCATGATTCATTAAAATTAATTTCATCTCTTCTGATCGAAAACAAAAAATCAACTAGAGGTTTATGAAGTGAAAAATTGAATTATTCTACATTAACAATAATCAATCACTTAGATCATTATCATGGGTGTAGTTTTTCCATATTTATATAATATCTTTTTGACCAGGGAATTACAACGGTACTCTTAAATTCATTTAAAGATATATGTATTGAACACATTTGAAGAAAAGAAAACAAATTATGATGTTTTAAAATTTTATTATGGTTCTTTTTTGCAGGATGAACATAAACCAATTTACATCGGTATAAAAGGAGCTGTCTTTGATGTAACGTCGGGAAAAAAGTGAGTATATTACACACCAGATATAATATATACCAGGAGATTTTTAATGATATCATGCGTGCTTGTACACTCTTTTAAATGCCAGTATAGCTTATTGAGGGCAAATAAAAATGTACTCTTTGTGAATATATAATATATAAGATTTGTTTTTCTCTCCTTGTTTAATAATTAATGTAAAAAAAAAAGAAAAGAAGACTTCAAGGAAATCCCATAGAGCCTAGCTTATCTCAGTTTCCATAGCATGATAATAATCACCTCCTGGACAGGACACTAGTCTAATGCAGGTTCTTACTCCCAAGCTAATTATTGTACCCATTTGTACCTGGGTTGAGTGGGACAAATGCGTGTAAAGTGGCTTTCCAAAGGAACACAACACCGGGCCTGGCTTTCTGAGGATTTAAACCTGGGACATCATGATCCCAAGTCCAACAGTCCAACCACTTTGTCGTCGATTCCACACCTTGATTTATGTATGTCATTAATTGTAATTGAAGTTTATAGACTTTTACAGTGCCATATATACTGCCAGATTTCCATCTTCAAACATTGATTGTCACCTGCACTCATTTTACCCTAGTACAAGAAGGCTGTGGAATGGACTGCCAACAGAAATTAAACTCAGCAGTAGCACTGAAGACTTTAAAAACAGAATCTAACGCATCACTTTAATATAAAAATTAGATTAACAGTTCAGGGTTGAATTAAAACTATGCGCACTGACGGTAACACTAAAAAATTGAATTAGTCAGCTATTATTCAGAAGAAGATGACGAGGAAGATTTGGAAAATTTATGTGCATGTTAGAGCTTAACAATTTCTCTAACTAGGACTATTATTTTAGTTCTCTTCTTCCTGCAATTATTTGTTCCACCTTACATTATGTTCACTGATTTGATGAGAAATTTGTCAAAATGATGTTTAGCTATTTAAATGGAATGTTCTTTCAGTTTCTTTTACCCTCTAACGCCTTTCTTATTATCTCTTTCAAATGGGTATTGGTCCCCAAAGGTAAAATGTAAATAAGTTAGTAAAGTTTCTTCTAGGTCATTAAGGCTTATTGAACCGGAGCTTATTCTGATTTCCAATGCTCGAAGCTAGTCTGATACATGATGTTTTGACTCCTAAGCTAATGCTACTTGTACCCATATGCACCTGAGTTGCGTGGGGAAAATGTATGTTAAATGTCTTTCCCAAGGAACAGAACATCAGATCTAGCTTTGTTAGGACCAACCCTGGACCTCATTATCCTAATTCTAGCAGCTTAACCACTAGGCCACCAGTACTGCCCGAGGTAACATGCTTGCATGCATTTTCCTTAAGTGCTGCTAAAATTCAGATATAATGTGGTATAGATACTGATATTAACTTGATTTTCCTTCTTTTTTTTTTTTGTCTTCTCATCCTGGGAAGGCTGAAACTAGCATCAAGCCTGATAAGAAACAAAAATGAAAAATTTTGATGTTCGTGTGTGTACATAGCGTGCTTATTAAAGAATTGTCATTAGTTTGAAGGACTGGCTCATTGACTATGTATGTCGTAAAAACCCTTTTATCACTTCTCTTGGTAAACTAGGATGTAGAAATATAATTTTTGCTATCACAATTATTACAATCTCCACAAGGATAAGATTTCTCTTGTTACATAACATCTTTTGTTTGACAATCTCCTTTAGATTTTTACGGCAAGAAATCGAGTTACAATATACTTGTTGGGAAGGACTCGACTCGTGCTGTAGCCAAAATGTCTCTTGAATCTGAGGATATGACGCCTGACATAGTAAGTCTTGCACAACAAATTGTCACATTATGTTTGTTTGATTGCTAGGAATTTTTCAAGACTAAACGACTAGGAATCAGAAGCTATTTTAAAGTGTTATTTATTGCTATTTATTTAGAATAACGTACAATAAAACAGTGCAGACATACATATGTGTATTTCCTGCAATTTGAGGTTTTGTGGCTTAAACACAAATGTAAGGTCCAAGTCCAAAATTTGTTGGTAAATAAATAATTGTTTCCTTCCGTCTATATTATGAGAAGTGTAATATTTTGCCTTTAATATTAATTGTTGATGAGGCAACGTGATTTTTATAGTTACTGTATGGAGCAACCTAAATCATTTTGGGTTAAATGTTAGTCACACTTGTAAATTTATTCATACCTGTGTATTTTTGTTTGTTTTTTCAGACAGGCCTTTCTGGGCATATCCTCAAAATGCTGGATGAAGTATTTGAACAGACATATGAAACAAAATATCCTATTGTTGGATACATGGATTATCTGAAAGAAAGGTTTCCTCACAAGTTTGTCGAAAAGAAAGGGGAATTGTGATGTCTTTTTAGCACAAATTAATTCGTTTTCAGTCCATGATTCCTATTTTCATTGTGAATTAAAAGCTAAAATTGGATCCATAGGCTTTCTGATCTAACTTCTAACTCTTAACGTTTTTGTCAAAATGCCTGTTTAAGCATTTTAAATTACATTCTTCTGGCTTTTTATATTGAAAAGGAGATCCAGCTGATGGAGACTTGATGGGAGACTCTAGTGCCAAAGATTTGGAATCAATACGACATTCACATCTGGCTCTCTAGTTTAGGATTATTATATTTCAGATAAAGTAGATTTATCGATTTCATCGATTGAAATAATTTGTATTGGCAGACGTAATACGAGATGCAGACATTTGTTCATCTGGAGATCAAATCGAGCCATCTATTCAAACAAACCATTCCACAATGCTTTCTATTTCTATCCATATATTTCAAATTTCAAAGAGATTTTTACTACATGCGCTTTACTTCTCTTTGATTTCTCTTTATTGTCATTTAACTTAAAAGAAGAATATTTGACTTTGTTTTAGGTCCTCCCTTCCTGATTTACATTTTGTTTTAAAATCACCGAAATGCTTTGATGAAGACATAACAGAATGAAAAATTAGAATCTTTGAAATAAAATACAATGCTTTCCAATTTCCTTTTTGTTTTAAGCCTGAGACAATATATTATCTAAGCTTCAGATAATAAAAAAATATTTAGAAAGGTAAATGAGAATCATGTATATTCATAATCATTGAATTTATTGAGCACCAATCAAACAAAGATTCGTACCTCATTTCCCCACCCTCCCTAAAGTTTTAGCCTTCCTGTTTCCTTGAAAATCATTCCAGATCAAAATATTGAAATCATGAGATGATGAATTCATAAAGCAAACAGTTGATCCTCAAAAAAATATTGTCTGTTTATTTGTTGACAATTTCCAAACATATCTCTTTCTTTTTGTCTTTACTTTGGTGTATGGGTTCAGTATTAAAGAGTTATTGCTCATTTCTTTGTACATGTATCAGTATGTCATGAAAGATTTCTTGAGTATTTTATTTTGCTCCTTTAACAATTGATTGTGCTGTAACAATATGGGATTATGAGCCAAAAATTGTAATTAGTTTTTATAGTATAAATTTTATAATTTATTTAGCAGACATCACAATCTTTAGTATCAATCTTATGAATAAACAATTAAACATTGATAATTTGAAGTTTAGACGACTAGTTGCCTATAAATAATATGGTCAAAACAAGCGTTATTTAAAAAACTTAAGCAACTACAGTGGACCCCGCAAGAAATCAACTCACTCATCGAGCGTATAGCCTAGAGGTATTTAGACCAGCATATGCCCATATAAGGCCTATTATTTTTATAATTCTTGTAATAGAGTGTATTATAGGCTGTGGAGTACTGGAAAGAGATGGTGTATGTAATGTATTAATACTATTATCACAAGTATAGGCTAGGCCTTCACTCTCATACTCATAGGGCTACAATGCAATAACGTTGGGTGTTTGTGTTTTTTATCAGGCCTAACATGGCATGGCACAGAGCTTCTCTATCACCTGCCACGCATGCTGTCAATCTTTACCCGCGCTACAATTAGGCAGGTCATGTAGGTAGGGGCTAGATCTACAATATTGATCATTTTTACACGGTACTGAAATTCAAACAATATCAATAGAAGAAGGCACTGGTACTTCTCGATTTCTTCATGAGTTGTCGGAATAAGCGAAACCACCCTGTTCTCTCTATTTCGGCAACTGGTTGCCTAAATAATTACTCCTAATTTGATAAGAGGGTATAACACTTTATGTTATGGTTATAAGAACATTAAATTGAGGCTATATACCCTAGTAATTAGAAGTATCATTGAAATTTCAGAAAAATGGATTCTGATAAATTGAAAAGATTGAATGCAGCAAACCTTGAATATGTAACAGATCTTTTTTTCCCAAATTTTATTGAAAATCATTGATTTCAGTGTCAAATATTCTTCTGGCTCATGAAATGTCATACATGAAACAAAATATCTTTTTGTAAACAGTATTTTTCAATGACTAAAACATAATTCAGGACATCTTTTTCAGAGTTTCATTATTGTGAATTGTTTTCCTTAGAATTTTTAATGTTCAAATGTTCTTAGGACTCTTTTTGTAAAGAGATCATTAAACTCTTAACATTATCTCTAATGTGCCTGCATGTTCATCGTAATTGTTAGAGTAAAAGATATATTGGACATATGATGCCTGCAAGGTATGATTTGGATATTTGATTGAGGTAAAATATTGAGTAAATGTAAATGGACATACATATATTATATGTCTCTTGTTTTCTTGCAAGGGAAGACAGCATGGTTTAGAATTTATTTTTGAACAAAAGAGATACAACAGTGCTTCTCTCATGTTATGATACAGGTTCTTTGTTTTTAATTTGTTTTGTTTAAATGCTTGTGTGCTGGTTTTACATGCATCTTTTTTAAAAATATCGAGGTGTCTTTGTTATTTAATAAAATTACAAGAATGGTGCATTTTGCCATTTTTACAGCTAAGCAAACCATTTCTTATTTTCATTGCTTTCTAGATATTGTACAGCATGGGCCAAATGTTAAAAAGATTTATTTAAATATACAATGGCTTGGGAAAGGTGTTGTCTTACTGAATATTTATCTATATTTTTAATAAACAGAGTTTCACTTAAAAGTTGTATTCTGTCTTAGTTAATGACGATGGAAGTTCAATGAATGCGAGCTGAGCTGTTGTATAACTTGTGTATTTGATTTAATTTTGAAAGTAAACTAAAAAAATTCATTCTTATGACATGAAATGTGTTACAGAGGGGCCTGACAAAAATATAAATCTTATACTTACACACATTATGTCATACACACAGCATTCTTTGTTGTGCCATAAGGATTTTTTATTACTCATGGTTTCCATTTTAAAAATTTTGTTAGAATTTTTGTTAAATATTTTAAAATTGTTCCTTGAATTAATTATATATAATTTAAATAGTTTTTGAATTTCGTTGATGGCTAATAGACTGTCCAGTTGATCATCCGATGCTTGACTTCTGCTTAGCTCAAAAACAAACAAAGTAGTATCTAATTAGCCATCTTCTCTTCTTTTCTGTTGTACTATTATACTACAACTACATGTATTACATTTGTTTGTGTACATACTTGGATGAGGTGTTGATGCGTTGTCTCTGTGTGCGGTGGGCGAGTGCTACTGGTAGGTCTTACTTCTTCCCTATCACTCTTGCACTTAATTTTCACTTTCATCTGACTTCTCAGTTCACCCTGAGATCACTGAAAATGGTGGACAAGATGAATTTCAATTAAACGAAAAAATGATATCCCTAAAATCCAAACTTGTTATTCAACTCCAACTTAGGGTTAAGCTGTAGAGTAAAGAATATTTCAGTTATTAGTATGCATTGTTAATAAAATACTGAAAATGTAATATTTTTATAGGTTGAAATAATTTCAAAGTTTTATAAAATAATAGATGGATAAAATACAAATGTAAAAGTGGACAAAAAAAGATCTCTGAAGTGAAGATTAAATCACAGCTTTATGTGCACTTAAACATTTCAAATTTATGAATTGTTAGTAATGTATGTGAATCCTGCGTATTGAGTTCATTCAGCCTCAGACATACATCATATTATTACTATTCTCATTTTGGGTTTTTTTTTTCCTACTTTTACCAAATTGTCATATTGTAAAAAAAAACAACCCTAGAAATAATCATATTCACACATGCACCTACCCACACACACACACACACATGCGTGAACATATACTATACACCTTTCTACAATACTGTCTCCATTCCTATTTTATAAACAAAAAATTTCATCTTCATCATTTCTTTGCTTATGGAATGATTGATTGTCATATATATGGTTACTATAAATATGCTGTTCTACAAAAGAAATGTATCATATCTCAAAACTAAAGAAACAAAAAGGAAAAAAATCAGGAAATGAAGTTTCTTCACATTTGACGGCAAAAAACTGAAACATTGTTGAAAAGAACTCATAACAAAACTGAGGTGAAACATTGGTTGAAAAGAACTCACTCACAAAGGTGAAAAATTGAAAAAGAACTCACCACAATAACAAAACTGAAGTGAAACATTGGTTGAAAAGAACTCACTCACAATAACAAAACTGAAGTGAAAAATTGGTTGAAAAGAACTCACTCACAATAACAAAACTGAAGTGAAAAATTGGTTGAAAAGAACTCACAAATAAAACTGAAGTGAAAAATTGGTTGAAAAGAACTACCACAATAACAAAACTGAAGTGAAACATTATTGAAAAGAACTCACTCACAAACAAAACTGAAGTGAAAAATTGGTTGAAAAGAACTCACTGAAAACAAAACTGAAGTGAAACATTGGTTGAAAAGAACTCACTCATAACAAAACTTGAAACATTGGTTGAAAAGAACTATTGAAGTGAAACATTGGTTGAAAAAGAACTCAACAAAACTGAAGTGAAAAATCACTGAAGTGAAAAATTGCTTCTTCATAACTTGATTTTGGTTGAAAAGAACTCACTCACAATAAAAACTGAAGTGAAAAATTGGTTGCTTCTTCATAACAAAACTGAAGTGAAACATTGGTTGAAAAGAACTTTATTGAAACATTGGTTGAAAAGAACAACAAAACTGAAGTGAAAAATTGGTTGAAAAGAACTTCTTCATTGGTTGAAAAGAACCTTAACAAAACTGAAGTTTAAAAGAACTCACTCACAATAACAAAACTGAAGTGAAACATTGGCAACAAAACTGAAGTGAAAATTGGTTGAAAAGAACTTGAAGTTTGCTTCTTCATTGGTTGAAAAGAACCTTAACAAAACTGATTTGGTTGAAAAGAACTCACTCACAGTAACAAAACTGAAGTGAAAAATTGGTTGCTTCTTCATACCTTGATTTGACAACAAAACTGAAGTGAAAAATTGGTTGCTTCTTCATACCTTGATTTATTGAAACAAAACTGAAGTGAAAAATTGGTTGAAAAGAACTCACTCACAATAACAAAAGAAAACATTCTTATGAAATATGAGCGATAAGTTGTAGAAAGGACTTTTAATTACTTAGAAATAATATGCATTTTTGTTGAAAAGTATATTATCATTTACACATATTTATTGTTGAACAAGTAGGTTACTCTTATCTGCTAACAGTGACAATAAGATACAACTTTATTGTCCAAAAGTGGCACATTGTAATGGTGTTAGAATACCTTCAATATAATAATATGAATACAATCAATTTTTTTATAAATAAATTATTCTTCACACACAAACATTTAAACATTACAAGATCAAAAGATGTATAACATAACAAAGAATTACCATTCTTCTAATACATGTAAACGTAGTCATTTGCAATGAATAATGTTCAAAAGAGCGGTGATGATAATGAAACTGGTGATGGTAGTCATAATAATTTTACAGATGATAGTAAGAATGATCTTTTATATCTTTCTTTATGGCATAAATAAATAAATGGGTGTTTTGGAGCATTTGGACATTTTGATTTGCAGTGTTAGTGGGTGGTTTTGGTTTGTTACAATGGTTTCAATTTTCCTTGAACAGTAAGATATATAAATTTCATCAAAGGATGGGAATGTGCATTGGGATATTTTACCTGCTTTGTTAATAATACTAGCCAAACATACTTTCTCTTGCAGTCTCACGTTCCCACCTAGCCCGTATGCTGTGTTGGTTTATCATTGTCATTCTTGTTGTTCTTAGAATGAGTATCTTGCCATGTCCACAGAAAAAAGATGGCAGGATACTGGTAGTGGTATAATACACTGAGCAGTCAACCCTTTCGAAATTTTCTATAGAGTTGAAAAGAAGGACTTTAAGACTAGTAAGTCATAATTTATCCTATTTGGGCATAATTGACAAATCCATATTTTGTTGTCTCAGAATTATATCATCATCAGGTGTCTGGTAATCACAACGGCACTGGTTCGAGCCCCACGACTGGCACAGGTGGGTTTTTTTCACAACGATGTACTCTTAGGAAAGGCACTTCACTCTAATTTCCTCACTTGACTCAGGTGTGAATGAGTGCCCAGCTATAGGTAGAGAAAGATCTTGTGTGAGTATTAGTCCGAAAAGCCTAACAGGCTCCCCTGGGAGTTGAGAAGGACTTTGAATGAAATGGCCTGTTGGGGGATAAATGATGTATAGTCGGTGAGCCTGCACTTGTGTGGGGATATGGACTATAAGTATAAATCCATCTTTATCTTTATCAGATGCACAATCGTCAATTGTCATGTCTCACACAAATATGTAACCAAATTCGTTTTATGTTTGTCACAAATTCCACTTACATTTTGTCCTTACTCCAGATTCTCTTTCCAACTCTTATTTTCTTCTCATGACAGTTGGTGGTTTCAGGGTGCTACTGGTAGGCCCTACTTCTTTCATTTCATTCTTTGGCTCATCTTTCATCTTGCTGTTTCCTCTTTATTCACCCTGACATCACTGCATATGATGGACAGGGTGAATTTCAAACAAAAACAAATGAGCAAGTTCTCAAAACAGGTTTATGTGTGCATGCAGTTAGGACACTATAATTCAGAGCCAACAATTTGTTGTTAATTTGTATACAATTACAATCATTGGTGCGGTGTTGTCTTTTTGTATCTGGATAGACACAAATTTAGGCAGAAATAATTGATTAGCAGACAAGATTAATTGATGATAAAAATCATTTCTTTTTACATGTATTGTCATTGTAATTTTCACCATGGGGTGTTTGTCTATCATTGTTTTTGTTGCTTTTTAAAATCTAATTTTATTATTTACTTTGTAAAATGAATTGATAACAATGCTTATCAAAATTGTTGTGATCCTTAAATAATATGAATAATGCTTGATATACATTTATCTGGAGTCTGATACCTTCTCATCCTGCATTTCTGTCTGACAATGAGTAAGTTTTGGTTCTTCCCAATAAGGGGAAACAATTAGGCAAGATGCAGAAACCACTAGAAAATCCAAATACCGAATAATTTCCCTTGTGATGTGATCGTTTCCCACCTTCGTGACAGAGCTCTAAGAAAAATCCATTCACACCTTTGGCGCTAGTAATGACAGACACACAGACATGCGCACCTGTGAATAAAACCACTCTCAAAGCATATGTTTTTTTGGCAACAAGACTAAAGGGAGACACTTAAGAAAGTACAATGCCTACATTATGGCCCTTAGAGCAGGAGCTTATTCCGGTTTCTAAAGCATAGAGCTTACAGGTACATCGCCTACTGAACAGTTTGTCGCAACTTTTACTCCTAGCTGGTGCTGGTATCCATTGTGCAAATGGGGTCCAGTGTGCAAATGCGTATTGAATGTCTTTCCGTCGGACCAAACTTTGTCAGGATTCTAATCCAGGACATTGCAACCCCAAGTCTGACAGCCTTACCACTAGGCCACTATACACTAGTGTGACTGTGAGTAATGTAAAGTTCCTTTAAGACCATTACTGCCCATATATTTGGAGCTTATTTAGGTTGCTATAATGTGAAGTGGAACAGGTGACAATAATCACCTCCTGGACAGGACGCTAGTCTGGCTCAGGATTTTACTCCCAAGCTAGTGTTAGTACGGTACCCATTTACATCTGAGCTGAATGGGGACAATTTAAATGTATTTCCCAAGGAACACAACGTCGGGCCTAATTTTGCCAGGATTCGACCCTGAGACATAATGATCCTAAGTCGGCAGCCTTACGACTCAGCCACCGACGCTACATACACTAGGGTGCATCCTATTATTTTTACATGTACCATAATCATCAGTGAAGCACGTGGAGTCGATGGTCTGGACAGGTGGCTAAGTTGCCAGACTTGTTTGGGATCTTGAGGTCCTGGGTTCGAATCATAGCAATGTTATCGCTAGGTCCGACGCTGTGCTCCTTTGGAAAGAAATTTAAATGTTTCCCACTCGACCCAGGTACAAATGGGTACCAACAACAGATTGAGAGTAAAAACATGCACTAGACTAGCCTCTTGTCCAGAGGGAGGGGGTGGTGATTATCATCACCTGTTCCGCTTCAAGCTATAGAAACTGGGATGAGATCTGGCTCTGTGGGCCGAAATGGTCTTGAGGGAACTCTGCTTTTTACTGATTTATTGGCTGCAACGGTAAAAAAAAATCGGTTGAAAAGAAGAACTCCCTCACAATAACAAAACAAAACATTTATGAAATATAAGTGATAAGCCGTAGTCGTAGAAAGGTTTTTAAGTTACACATAAATGACATGCGTTTCTTTCGTTAAACTAGTGTATTATATTTACTTCGTCTGCAACACAAGCGGAGATATCAAGTTTTAAAAGTAAAAGTAAAAGGGCATTTTGAATTTTCTACGACTTCCTTTGACTTGAAAAGCCTTCCTGGGTTTGTGCGGCATGTGTGCATGGGAACTTCGCGTTTTTCGTCGGTCCCCATTATTCAATGGACTCAATTTGGGAGGAGGGGGGGGGGGGGGGGGGCAACCCAAGTAAATAGGTTAAAGTACTCGCCTGTATTCATGCCCAAAATACTATGTACTTGTGAACCATCGGAAGTACCTAGTTGTAAACTGTCCACAAAAAGTAGTGCGTATATAGTGTCTCAAATTATAAAATCACGGAAATGGAATCATCATACTTTGATTTATTTGATCGCAACAGAATTAGAGTAAAACATATCGGTTGAAAATAAATCACCCGTAACAACAAAACAAAGTATTTTTACGAAACATAAGTTACATAGAAATAATATGTGTTACTTTTTGTGGACAGTGTCTTACTCTTATTAGCTGTGAATGAAATTAAACAGTTTAGATGTACATAACGTATTATGTGGATGTCACTAGTGTCAGTGTCAGGGGGTGGGGGGGGCTTGTGGTGGGGGAAAGGAAAGTTGCCATTATACTTATACTATAACAATGACAAACAGCACATAAAGACGTGCGGTAATTTGGCCAACATGGTAATGCAAACCGATGTAATGAGCATCGCAAGAAACCTGTATGTTACATTGTAGTATCGGACTTTATGAAGCAGACATTGTATTTATCTATACAGGTCCATCGGAAGCAATGGTTTGATTTTGTTCTTGGTGTCACTAGCCCATTTTGTAGATAGTGACCAGAAACAATGTTTTTTCCGAGCTTCTTTTCACTTTTTCTCAGTAATCCCAGCCTTTTTCTTTATCTATCAAAATATTCCCTTTCTCCATGTCTTCCTTGGTCTTCCTTGTCTTTTTTACCTTCAGATTCGATCTTTGGGCTGGTTTCTTACTATTATAGTATTAAAAATAATGCCATTTATTTGTTGTTGGTTTATTCACTATTTACTGTCTTCATTCCAGTTCTAGTTCTATGAACACCTGTCGAGTTGCTTCTCGTTTGTCAAACTATTCTATTCCTGCCACACATTTGTCGTAGGCATTAGTAAAGGGATCTCTAATTGTAGCGTGCATGCATGACCAAGTCAGCGCCCAATCCACTTGTCTTCAATTCCAATAGAGACTGAGCCATTTTTCAACGAGCATAAAATCAGAGATAAAAACATGAATCAAATTAAACCAAGAAGTGTGATAGTACTTTGCATAATGATGCTGGGATTTGAATACGGGACACGTGACATCTGGGTTGTGAAGTCAGCATCTTTCCTTTCCCTCTCAACAATCGTTGTGTCAGTCTGGCTAGTGTGCAAGGTCAGGAAGGATGTTAGAACTTGTTGTGTCCGACGCTGCGTAATAATAAATAGATGGATGAATCAAAGGGACAAATTGAAGAGTGTTTATTCAAGGGAGTCAGACCTGAAAAAAAAGATTTATTGTTCTTTCTACTCCATTCCTCTTCCGTATATCCGAATCGTTGTCTCACCAACGTGTTTCAGAAGATAAAATTGTGACAAAATAGATTTTTTATTAAAAATCTCATGTTTTCTTTGTTTTTTCCTTTAGATTCCAACATTTTTATACACACAGATATTATAATATAACTTACATGATATAATGCATGTTTTCTCTCTCTCTCGCTCTCTCTCTCTCTCTCTCTCTCTCTCTCTCTCTCTCTCTCTCTCTCTCTCTCTCTCTCTCTCTCTCTCTCTCTCTCTCTCTCTCTCTCTCTCTCTCTCTCTCTCTCTCTCTCTCTCTCTCTCTCTCTCTCTACTTTCCCAAGACGCAATAAATTTGGTGATAGTATAGATATAGTTTGGTCAGTCAAATAATAAATGCGACGTTTCTTGGCTTCAGTGGTGTGAGCTTTAATTGTTTTCTCTGCAGACACATGGCCACCATTTTGAAGACAAATCCTATTATTTACTGATTAACAACTGATGTATAGTGGAAGATTGTGGACCACTTGATCGAGAACACGACCCTGATTGCAGGCAGGCGATTGAGACGTTGGGGAGATTCAGACCAATTGTTGCCGTAAGGACATGATTGGCTAGGCCTCTGCTGCATAAACATACTACAAAGGGAAAGAACTCACGTGGGATCAACAAGACGAGGATCGTCTGCCCCGTACGTTCGACCAAGCGGGATCAATCCGATTTCAGATCTTTAATAACAATGGATTGATCTCCCTTTTGAGCTTCTTACGTATGACCGACCCGTGGAAGTCGGCAATCAATCGGCAAGAAGAAGACAATGAGGAATGAAAAGGGGGTGGGGTGGGGATGGGGTGGGATGGAACAATCCCGAGAAGGCATTGCAAAAGTCAGACCCCCTCCTTTTGGGGCAATGAAGGAGAATGGAATGAAGACAAGGCGGGGCGGGGGGGGGGCATAAAACAATGTTGAGTAATAGGTATGGTAAAGATGGCGACATTTGCCGTAAAAGAGGTTGATCGTGACATCGATAATGATAGAGAAGGGAAATGGAACGAAGTAATGTCTGGATATAGGGTTGGCCTGATAGACAGCAGTGTTGTAAACCAGGAAACATGGCACTGGAAGAATGGAAAACCAAGGATAGGTGGGCATTAGTAAGCTTACATCTCACATAGCGTTGTGTTCGTTTCCACAGCAGGCACCATGATCTCAGAAGAGGATACATAAGAAACAGCGAGGGCTGCTCTGACTCTAAAGAACTTCTAACATTGCCCGAATGAAAATGCATCATAACCTTACAGCAGCATTGTGTGAACGATTATGACGACCATAAGCGTTTTAATCATACGAATAAGAGAATCACTCGAGAGGAAGCTACACTCCTTCAACCCCATCATCATGATCGTCATTTTTAATAAGAGTTTGGGTATTTGACGAAACGGATTTTATTGAGACATTTACGTTGGTCCAAAACATGTTGTCGTAATAGCGATGTATGTTATCCTGTTTTGGAAAAGGGGTAGCTCAGGTTACAGTCATTGACGTATTATATGCAACGATTCATGGACAAAGGAGATCCATTCATTGGAACCTTCAAGTCTTTGTCCACAATATACCAACTATTAGCGTCCGTCAATTACACACTACTCCATTCATACAGACACAGCGAATACGCTTACACTCATTGAAAAGAAAATGCATTAGAATATAGATAAAGCAAAGATCTGTTCTGATGAAGTATCAGGTCTATTATCATATTATTTGTGTTGCTCCCTTAAACAAAATTTCAATAGAACCGATAAAAGTTGTATATAATATGGCGCTCTTTTTGAGACATATGTTCCATGTGTTGACTTTTTCATCTCTTTTCTTCATTTTCCCATTTCTTATTCATCATTATGCGAACATGTTTCTCTTTTATCAAACGGGTAATCTGTTAAACACCGGGAAGCCTCGCACACCTTTGCCTTCTCTATTCTTTCTTTCTTTTATCCTTCTGTACTGGTGGCAGACCTGGAGTGGGGCTGGGGGTTGGGAGTTGCGGGGTTGGGGACATTTTTCGTCAACAGTTTCAATTGAGTTTCTCTCAGTTTGACTCTGTTCCCTATCTACATCTGACATCAAATTTCTCTCCGTGACGTCTGTCGCATTGGTAAAATTATGATGACAGTTTTATACGAGTAGATTAATTGCTGATAAGCAGCATTAAAACGTGATTGATCTCTTGGCCATCTTCTATAAAAAGCAACAAAGACCTAGGCCCATTGAATACAAATAATGATGTCCATGAAGGAACCCATTATCTCCTTTCTAAAATGGATGCAAAGAAGAATGGAAAGAAAAGCCCATAAAATGCTGAATAACATGGATGACTAAACAGCAGAGTATCTCTTTCGAAATTCGTCGTCAGTTGTTGTTTTTAAATACCGGCACAGGCCACACAGACTGTTGTAGAAAGAATCAGGTCTAAATAAGCATGTATAGTAGACAAAGTTCAATGTAATACAGTTCATAAGGAAAGACTAAACGGGTATTTGTTACTTTGTGAAATCTGAGTGTGTGAACACTATGATGAGAGTTGAGTCGATACCGGTAACGATGTGTCTAGAATGGGGCAGGTAACGGTGTTGGCACGTTGTCACTTTCCTCATGTCCACCAATACTTTGGCTGCCGTGGTAACTTTACCTACACAAACTTTAAAGTTGCCATGGAAGCCCTGATATTATGTTTCAACAGTTACACATTGACAACTTCCAAATGGAACAGGACTATGAGGCAAGTCCTTTCGGGCTATGAATAATGGAATCACAGCCTTCAAAGAAATATGGATGAGTTGGACTACGGTAGGGGTAAGGTGTACCTACACTGTGGATGTCACTAGTTCCATTCTTCAACCCTTAACATCATCTTCCCACCGTCTTCTCCGTCTATCTCTCGTTACAAGGGCTTAGTTGAATTCAAGAACACTCTACTTCTGGGATTTGATTTGATTTGATTTGGTTTGATTTGATTTGATTTGATTTGATTTGATTTGATTTGATTTTACTCATATCCACAACTAAGGTGAACTTAAGGAATTTGCTAGGATTTTTGTTGTTGCCCGTTCTGCATTGTAAGCAGTCAAATGATCTGTAATGTGCACGTAGTGTTGTGATCTGTACATGGAATTTCCGTTTTATCGTCCGTGTACTATGGGACTAGGTGTCGATCCACCTAGCTGAACCAGAACCAGGGGGGGGTTATTCGAGAGAACTCGAGAAAACCGTTTCACACAGCCGGGACTTTTTGCCTGAGAGGCCGATACCTTGCCTCTGGACTACCTAGTCCCCCTGTATTTCTGGGACCCCCAGGCACGAATTGTAAGTGAATGCAACTGATGACCCCCAGGCACGAATTGTAAGTGAATGCACCTGATGACCACCAGACACGAATTGTAAGTGAATGCAACTGATGACCACCAGGCACGAATTGTAAGTGAATGCAACTGATGGCCACCAGGCACGAATTGTAAGTGAATGCAACTGATGACCCCCAGGCACAAATTATAAGTGAATGCACTTGATGGCCCCCAGGCACGAATTGTAAGTGAATGCAACTGATACTAGTCTTATTGCTGATTCGCACCAAATGAACTTCATTGAACTCATTTTCTTGGAAGGGAGGACGCGATAGTCCAGAGGCAAAGTGTCAGCCTCTCAACCAAAAGAACATGAGGTTAAACCTTGACGGTTGCCAACCTTCATCGACTCTTACTGAAGTAAATCTATTTCCCTGGGCCAGGTAGGTGGATCGACACCTAGTCCCATCGGAGACGTACGATAAGAAGAGGGTCCCGTGGGCAGATCACAACAATATTATGCACGTTAAAGATCCCTCGACCGTATACAGGGCAGTCGGGGCGAAATTAGACAATCCTCATGAGAGCACCATAGTTGTGCATGTCGGTCAAATCAAATCAAGTCAAACCCATTTTTTGGAAAGCGCAGTTTACAAAGGCTCGTAGTCGCAGCACGCTTTCCTTTCATGGCGAGGCGTTGGATATCGACGCGACGGTCACTGGTTCGATTCTGTTAGGCACCCCATACTATTTTTGTGTTTGTTTTTTTGTAGATCTACGTAGTTATCTTGTCTTTGTTACAAGCTACAAAAAGTGTAGAAAAAATGGAATCTTTAACAACAAAAATCAACGGCAGGAGTTTATTATCGCGTCAGAATTTTTTGTTTGTTTGGTCCTTTGCGCATCTACAACAGCAATAAAAACTGATGACGACAACAACAAAAACAAAAACAACAACAGCAACAACAACAATAGCAAAAAACGGCAATAGTAACTACGATGACGCGACGACAGTAGCCAGACGAATAAATTAAAATACGTTAAAATCCGCTGAAGAAACAAGTAGGTAGGTAGATATTGGAATAAGGTACACACGTAGTACAGTACGTAGGTAAGATATTCTGGTAGTATATTTATCTCACGTACTTGCAGGATCAAACCATGTCAAAAGTACTCCTTCAACTACGTCGATTGTTGGCGTTTCTTCGACATCTACACCCTTCACAAACTTTGCGACATATTGAATTTTTGTGTTTCCATAATTTGTCCTACACCAGTCAAACCAATGCACACTATCATCAACTGTAGTAACAGCCACATCGCAAAAACCAATGCACACTATCATCAACTGTAGTAACAGCCACATCGCAAAAACCAATGCACACTATCATCAACTGTAGTAACAGCCACATCGCAAAAACCAATGCATACTATCATCAACTGTAGTAACAGCCACATCGCAAAAACCACTGCATACTATCATCAACTGTAGTAACAGCCACATCGCAAAAACCAATGCACACTACCATCAACTGTAGTAACAGCCACATCGCAAAAACCAATGCACACTATCATCAACTGTAGTAACAGCCACATCGCAAAAACCAATGCACACTATCATCAACTGTAGTAACAGCCACATCGCAAAAACCAATGCACACTATCATCAACTGTAGTAACAGCCACATCGCAAAAAAACCAATGCACACTGTCATCAACTGTAGTAACAGCCACATCGCAAAAACCAATGCATACTATCATCAACTGTAGTAACAGCCACATCGCAAAAACCAATGCATACTATCATCAACTGTAGTAACAGCCACATCGCAAAAACCAATGCATACTATCATCAACTGTAGTAACAGCCACATCGCAAAAACCAATGCATACTATCATCAACTGTAGTAACAGCCACATCGCAAAAACCAATGCATACTATCATCAACTGTAGTAACAGCCACATCGCAAAAACCAATGCACACTATCATCAACTGTAGTAACAGCCACATCGCAAAAACCAATGCATACTATCATCAACTGTAGTAACAGCCACATCGCAAAAACCAATGCACACTGTCATCAACTGTAGTAACAGCCACATCGCAAAAACCAATGCACACTATCATCAACTGTAGTAACAGCCACATCGCAAAAACCAATGCACACTATCATCAACTGTAGTAACAGCCACATCGCAAAAACCAATGCACACTATCATCAACTGTAGTAACAGCCACATCGCAAAAACCAATGCACACTATCATCAACTGTAGTAACAGCCACATCGCAAAAACCAATGCATACTGTCATCAACTGTAGTAACAGCCACATCGCAAAAACCAATGCACACTATCATCAACTGTAGTAACAGCCACATCGCAAAAACCAATGCATACTATCATCAACTGTAGTAACAGCCACATCGCAAAAACCAAGGACACGTTGGCTTTAGTACAACACAGACGTGAATTTAAAAAAGAGAAGAAAGAAAGATTTAAAAAAACCCAACCGAACCCAACCTTTCCTTTAAGTAAAAACCTTTATCCCATTTAATTTCGGATCAGCGCTCATTGTCCAATGTAAACTTCTCGCCTTTGGTGGTCATGGCAATTTGAATTTCATGAGCAAAGATTGAACAAATAAATCAAATTGTTGAAGTATGAATTAGTGTAGTGTCATTATCCTTCAAACTTAACATAACAGCTTAATATGCATGTTGCCGTCTGTGCTAAAATTGTTGAGTTGGTTCAAACATTAGTTTGAGGTTATCCATTAATTATGCAACTCTTTTGATCTCATCTGCCATATGCTGTTGTATACTCAACACATGTAATGATCCACGTACTTCTTTCTATAATGGTCACAATAAAAACACCAGGCCAGGTCAATGTCCTCATATCGGCCATTTTCTGTACCAGAAGTCCATTTAAGACTTATAGCAAAGGTCGTCTACATAGTGATTCAGGGTATGTACATATTTACCTGTACCTGCAACAGGTCACGCTACGCTAGGTTCTTTGTTTTTACAATTCTGATTATTGAACTCGGGAATAAAGTCTTGCGCTATTGATTCTATGGCTCAAATATTTCTTCCAATGTATCTATTTGTTTTGTTTTGTTTGTTGAGAAAGTTTTTTTCAACTTAAAAGTTGTTTTCCTTTGTACGTTGAGCACACAGAAAGAGAGAGAGAGAGAGAGATAGATAGATAGATAGATAGAGAGAGAGATAGAGAGAGAGAGAGAGAGAGAGAGAGAGAGAGAGAGAGAGAGAGAGAGAGAGAGAGAGAGAGAGAGAGACAGACAGACAGAGAGACAGACAGACAGACAGACAGACAGACATACATACATACAGACAGACAGACAGACATACATACATACAGAAACAGATAGACATAAAGAAACAGAGACAGAGTGAGGGGGAGACAAACAGACAGACAGACAAACAGAGACAGAGAGATAGAGAACCTATATAAATCAATATATATTTACAAGTTCATTTCTTTACTCTTTTTAAATCGTTTATTCGCATAACCATGAGTTCGATTCTTGTTCAGTCGATCTATAATATTTACCACCCCTCCCCCCCCTGTTCATTTGACAAAAAATCGATGGCACATTTTTCTCTTTCAGTGCTAAAGGGTTATCGATGGATCAGATATCATTCCACACAACTGGTACTGTGACGACTGGGAGACACAACACATTATGTCATAAGGACTTGCTGAGACGACTAGGAGACACAACACATTATGTCATAAGGACTTGCTGAGACGACTGGGAGACACAACACATTATGTCACAAGGACTTGCTGAGACGAGTAGGAGACACAACACATTATGTCACAAGGACTTGCTGAGACGACTAGGAGACACAACACATTATGTCACAAGGACTTGCTGAGACGAGTAGGAGACACAACACATTGTGTCATAAGGACTTGCTGAGACGACTAGGAGACACAACACATTATGTCACAAGGACTTGCTGAGACGACTAGGAGACACAACACATTATGTCACAAGGACTTGCTGAGACGACTAGGAGACACAACACATTATGTCACAAGGACTTGCTGAGACGAGTAGGAGACACAACACATTATGTCATAAGGACTTGCTGAGACGACTAGGAGACACAACACATTATGTCACAAGGACTTGCTGAGACGAGTAGGAGACACAACACATTATGTCATAAGGACTTGCTGAGACGACTAGGAGACACAACACATTATGTCATAAGGACTTGCTGAGACGACATGCCTTACTGTTTGGTTTCTATTGTTTTCGTCAGTTCTCGCATTTACACGCGCCAAACGTTAAGCAGTGCCTAAGATATTATTATGTAAACGTTGCTCGTTTGTATAGGTACCCTCATCAAACCACGTAACTACTCTATTTCCTTCTATAAAACTGTAAGACTGTCACTACACATGGGCACTCTAGACACCCAACCACGTGTCTACTCTATTTCCTTCTATAAAACTGTAAGACTGTCCCTACACACTGCTGGGCACTCTACTCTATTTCCTTCTATAAAACTGACTGTCCCTACCCAACCACGTGTCTACTCTATTTCCTTCTATAAAACTGTAAGACTGTCCTACACATGGACACCCAACAACGTAACTACTCTATTTCCTTCTATAAAACTGTAAGACTGTCCCTACACTCTAGACACCCAACAAAGTAACTACTCTATTTCCTTCTATAAAACTGTAAGACTGTCCCTACACATGGGCACTCTAGACACCCAACCAAGTAACTACTCTATTTCCTTCTATAAAACTGTAAGACTGTCCCTACTCTATTTCCTTCTATAAAACTGTAAGACTGTCCCTACACATGGGCACTCTGGCCGATTTCTCAGACGTCCCACAATCATAAGCGCCCTGTGCTAACCTATGTATGTGGCTATTTACTGTTAATATGTCAATGAGCGAACGGTAAAATATTTGGTATACTGTATGTTTGTTTGTTGGGATGTTTGGTTTTGGTTGTTGTAATGTTTAAGCAGCGATTTTGTTGAAATTACCCATCATCGAAAGCGTGTGAAAGCTGCGAGTTCCCCAGGGAACCCTTGGCAGCTGACAAATTACCCATCAATATATTAAATAAGCTTATTGCCACCGGGGTGATATCAGTACAATTAATTTAAGGAAATCGAGTCAGTACACGATACTGAGGTTAAACTTATAGGTGTGGACGTAATTTTTCAGCTTTTGGATTATAAAACCTATTTAAAATGGCGGCTTAGGTGAATGAATATTCTACTTAAAGGTTTTCAAACAACTGACCAACTCAATTCTTGAGTTTTACTGTCATCGCAAATAGTTTAGTTTGACCAAAAACATTAATCCAAGTTTAGTTTTAAAGTGATGTATTTAATGCTGTTTTTAAAGTCTTCTTATGAAATCTATCTGGCAACAGAGCCTTTGATGTACAAAGAACGACCACCTCAGAATATAGAAATAGGCATAATATGTTTTATTTTATCCACCATTTGTAATTTTATTTTATTCTGTGACTGGTCACGGAGGTAGGGCCTCAATGCATTGCTTTGCTCGGGATTTATAACAGAGCTGTGAACACACCCGTGAAGAAATGGATAATGACGTAGCCTACGTTATTTCAAAATTAAAAACAAACAAACAAGTATTATTACATTTCACATTACATAATAATAATAATATTGTAGCTGTTCAATGCGTGCATCATTTTCTTAATGCGATATAATTCAAGGTCAGCTTGATATCTTTCTACTGTAAGATTACACGTGGACCCGGCAGGGTCAGTTTGATATCTTTCTACTTTGAGATTACACGTAGATCCGGCAGGGTCAGCGTGATATCTTTCACGTAGATCCGGCAGGGTCAGCTTGAAATATTTCTAGATTACACGTAGATCCGGCAGGGTCAGCTTGAAATATTTCTACTGTAAGATTACACGTAGACCTGGCAGGGTCAGCGTGATATCTTTCTACTGTAAGATTACACGTAGATCCGGCAGGGTCAGCTTGATATCTTTCTACTGTAAGATTACACGTAGACCTGGCAGGGTCAGCGTGATATCTTTCTACTGTAAGATTACACGTAGACCTGGCAGGGTCAGCTTGATATCTTTCTACTGTAAGATTACACGTAGACCGGGAAAGAAATATTTATGTGAGAAAGGTCATGCCAAAGGTTAAGATGTCAGTGTCAGAGATTTTGACGGTCCTCTATAGAAGGCTAACATATTATCTTGAAGAGACATCACAGCTGGCTAGGCTAATCGAAGTTCGAATGGGGCAAACCAGCACAGGGCAAATTCGTGTGATCGTGTGCACTGTGTTCCAGCGAAAAGTTTCCAGAAATTGACCCCGTATGAGCAGCAATTCTGCTCTCTTTAAAATATTTCTTTTCTTTTCGTTCGCTTCTTATTTTAGATCTGCACTTTTTCGGCCAGATCATGCCACGTCAACAAATAAATAGCATTACAAGTCGATCATAGGAATGTCTCAGAGTCGTAAACATTATAAACGCCATTGTCATTGCCTTTTCACACACGTACCATTAATGGGAAAAGTTGTCAATTACTATTTCCGTAACGTAGCAATGGTGGGCAATAGCAATATATAAATAACAAGCTAGGAAAGGCATCTGTAGGTAAACAAGAATTGTCAACAAAAATCAAACTGGCAATATATAATACAGTTTGTTGTCCTACTCTCCTCTGTGGCAGTGAAACCTGGCTCTTAGACAGTAGGGAATACAATAGAGTACAAACAGCTGAAGTGAAATATCTCAAAAGACTACCCTAGTACGGAAAACTAAAAGAGATAAGATAAGAAACAACAATAAAATTTCACAATCCAAGGCAGATGACATTACAACTAAGATAGAAATAAATCAACTCAGATACTTTAGGGCATGTAAACATAATGAATGAAAAGAGAATAGCTAGATTAGTATACAGTGCTAAAACCCAAGGTAAAAGACCAAAAGGTAAACTTCGAGGGAAGTGGGATGAAGGTATAATAGCGGCACTAAAGCCAAGAAATGTAACTTTCACAGAAGGAAACAGAAAATGTCTGGACAGGATAGTCTGGAGAAAGATCATGTCGGGTATCTAAACTCACATACCGAAAGGTAGAATGGAGTTGGGAACTGATAACGAAAGAAAGAAAGTAATAGTAGCAATAGCGGGCAGTGAAGACCACATTCTCAACCAATAAACGCCATATTGCTACCAGCTGTATTTATTATTTAATAGAAAAGCCCACAAACTCTCATTAGCTCAACAGACCGATAAAAACGCAGTTGTTTTCTCCTTCCCAACCGTAAAACATTATAAATTGTGTCTTTTCTTTTGATATCGATGATATTCCATTATCAATTCCATGTCGAAAGGCAGATAGGCATATATCAATTCCATGTCGAAAGGCAGATAAGCATATATCAATTCCATGTCGAAAGGCAGATAAGCATACATCAATTCCATGTCGAAAAGCAGATAGGCCTACATGTAGTTAATCTGTGTTTTTCAGATCTATGATACTTTAATTCAAAATAATTCCACTGCGATAATTGGACCCCCATCGCGTCATGCCCATTGTTCATCGCACAGCTGTTGTTGTTGTTGTTGCTGTTGTTGTTGTTGTTGTTGTTGTTGGTGCACTTTGAGCTACTCGAAAAGTTCTACCGTCTGTAGCCCACCTCATACTAGTCAAGAGGTAAATGCATCGTAATAGAAGGAAGGCATGCGTATATCTGGTTTCATTACGATCTTGGCTGTCGGCGGAACACATTCCATACACTTGAATGAGAAACTTTTGGCTGTGAGGACTGCTATGACAGGCTAATAGAGCGGGAAAGGAAAATAGAAGCAAATAGCCCCCGACGGTTATCTCAGTATTTGTTACGGAATAATTAATTTGATTCTATATTTTAATTGTTTCATTTTTAATGATTTATTCTTTATTACATTTATTTACTTGGTTACATTATCTATTTATTCATTTTAAATCGTTTACGTGATGACGAAGTCGACATTTGTGTCGACGACGACGGTGACAGTGGCGACAAGAACAAAGCTTGCGACCAGATCACAGTGATCACAATGATAGAAACGCACATATTGAAAAAGAAAATGTCCTCCAGTAGAATTACACGCTTGTGGCCTTTCCAATTAAACCAGTCTTCATGACATGTTTCATCACGAATCGTAAAGAAAAAACAGTCAAAATGCTGATGGCACCTTTTGTGTTGGTGATGATGTACATGATGTTTTATGTCGATACAGGAACGAGGTGGGATACGGCAATGATAGGTGATATTGACAGTTGTCCAATTCATGAACGATCTTGACTTTTGAGATAGGTGAGTATTGACAGGTCCAATTCATTGGTAACGATCTTGACTTTGTGAGATAGGTGAGTATTGACAGTTGTCCAATTCATTGGAAACGATCTTGACTTTGTGGGATAGGTGAATATTGGTAGCTGTCCAATTCATTGGAAACGATCTTGACTTTGTGTGAGATAGGTGAGTATTGACAGTTGTCCAATTCATTGGAAACGATCTTGACTTTGTGGGATAGGTAAGTATTGGTAGCTGTCCAATTAATTGGTAACGATCTTGACTTTGTGGGATAGGTGAGTATTGACAGTTGTCCAATTCATTGGTAACGATCTTGACTTTGTGGGATAGGTGAGTATTGATAGCTGTCCAATTAATTGGTAACGATCTTGACTTTGTGGGATAGGTGAGTATTGACAGCTGTCCAATTCATTGATAACGATCTGACTTTGTGGGATAGGTGAGTATTTACAGTTGTCCAATTAATTGGTAACGACGTCTTGACTTTGTGGGATAGGTGAGTATTTACAGTTGTCCAATTAATTGGTAACGATCTTGACTTTGTGGGATAGGTGAGTATTGACAGTTGTCCAATTCATTGGTAACGATCTTGACTTTGTGGGATAGGTGAGTATTGGTAGCTGTCCAATTAATTGGTAACGATCTTGACTTCCCCCTGAACATGTGTCTCCATCCGCGAGTGTCCACCTGACCTCATTATCCTCAGGTTATATAATGGGGGATTGGTGGGGTTAAGCCCTATACTGAGAAAAAAATCAACAGCGACAATCAACAACACTCCTTCTCTCTCCCCCCCCCCCCCCCCGGCATAAAAGCAAACAAGCAACTCAACTCAACAACAACAAACAAAGTTGGTATCAAAAGAATGCACATTCATATAACAAAGATCAAGTCAATGAACCTAAACAGAAGAGCAATGTGTCAATAATGAGACATTACAAAACGGACAGACAAGCAGATTGACAGACTGAAAGATATTACATGACAAGAGTAACAGAGAGTAATGCAGTGGGTGAGAGACAGAGAAAAGAGAAGCATCTTTTGAATTTTAAACTTTCCTCATTTCCTTTCTTTATCTTACAATAGCTGAAGATAAGAAAATTGTTGCTTGTGCATCTTTGAGGAGTGGATTTTCTTTTTTTGGTCCTGTTAGTGTCTTCCCATTCCCTAAAAATCGTCTTGCTTGGCATCGGCTATAAAACTCTAAAGGCTATAAACTCTAAAGGCTATAAACTCTAAAGGCTATAAACTCTAAAGGCTAACTCTAAACAAGTATGTAAAGGAATTGTACTGCAGTAAGCCGGCAACGAATTAACATGAACGGGAAATAGGGGTACTGGGCCTCACATATATAAAACTAACAAAAAGCAATACATATAAAGTTTCGAGCATCACGCTCTTCGTCAGCGACAAGGAGACAAACAAACGATGAATTTCTCTATCCTGTCTTGTTTTCTATCTCTGAAGCCTATTATTCCTATTATTCTCATGTCCCTATTCGTTACTCTAAATCGAGAAAGTTTGCGTTGATATTGTTTAAAAAGGGAAGCACCGTTCAAGAACCAGCTGTTCAGTTTGCTAGTGAGATAACACCCCTGGCGACATTCCTGATTGAACTGGACGGCCAACTCCGTACTGCTGATTCCCTTTTTGCTCGCCACGAAACGATAAGAAATATCTCCACTACAACTACAACTACTTCTATCTTTGCTACTACTACTACTACAGAACCTGGTTGAAGCGATCTTAGTCCCTTTGCATGACATAGCGATTGATGTCAGCCCAACAATGGCCGAGATCTTTAATTCATTGCAAGCAACCTGTTAACCACACCTTGGCATTCCATAGAAAATCCTCCCCCTTCCTCTCCCCTTCCACTCACATGAGATTGAAATCCTAATACTCTGTTGTGCCCCAGATCGTGCAGGAAATCAAACCCCTATGCGCATGTAGTTAACGTCTGCCAGGAGAGGTATACGTGAGCGTGGCGGCTGCCGTTTCAAGGGCTCAGAGCACTTCGGACGACTAGAGACCGTCAAAGGACAAGAGAAATTGTGTTCTTCATGACAACGACTTTAACTTTG
>JAXRKP010000002.1:815000-820000 GCA_037039925.1 Doris montereyensis | reverse complement strand
GATTGGTTACACAATGGAGAAGATTGTTTTGGAATTTAACATCTAATTGGATTGGTAGTGTTGGTTGTTTGATTGTTTTAAAGTGTGATATCTAATTAGGATCTATGGTGAGGGTTGGGGGATGTTGATTTTTCTTGGGAAGAAGTTAACATCTAATTGGAGGTGGGGTGGGGGTTGTTGATTGTTTTTGTTTTTACAAGGATTGGCAATAGTGCTAATTGATGTAAGATTACACAATGGAGGCAGGTAAAAACTTGTTTGTCACAATTCTAATATTTTATTCAAAATTGATACTGATTTGTTTCCTTTTTCAAAAATGATTCTTAATCTACATCTAGCTGAGAATTTATAGTAATTTGGTTGTTTTTTGTTTTTTGTTTTTTTAACATCTTGTTTGGATTCTTAGTTTTGGTTGTTTTTTTCAAAAATAACATCTGATTTCTTTGTCTTATGAAATTTTGTTGTTTTTCTATTTATGTTCTAATTTATTGGTAGTTTGGTTGTTCGGGATTGTTTTGTTTTTTTTAAATGTATTTTTGTTATTTGCTGGACCAAGAACTGGTAATTGTAGGTTGATTTCAAGAGTTCAGCCGAATTTTTCCTAGCTTTTTAATTTGGGTCTTCCTTGCTAGATGTCTATCCCTTGGATGCTTTGCCACAGCATTTCCAAATGTTTTTCACCAATGCCAAGCCATTTTCATAAAACAAGAAAAGATTATAATTCAGGCGGTCATAGAAAGCCACACCCTTGTTCTGCCCTTCGGCATTCTTATCGTCAACACAAGCATGACCTGCCACTGGAGAAAAGAGTTTGGGGGGAGAGGTTCAAGGTGGGGGGTAAAAACAGAACTGGTGGTGGAGGTTGTGTGGATGGGATTGTCCCCTCTCTCATGTCACCATAATAATCTTGCTAAAATAATCCTGTCTTGTCACACAGCCAAAGAAATTTAAAAGTTGTATTCTGCAGTCCCCAAAGAGACCCTCAAACAACAAATGAGATGAATGATGACAACTGCCCCATAAGAACGTTATCATGTGTCATGAAGATACAGAAAGTACAACTTTTTAACAAACTCTTCAATAGCCTTAAATAAGTGGAAACAAAAGAGTTATGCTGCTTGAATTTAAAACTCTCTCTAAATAGTAGAACATTATTAATTAATTATTAATTATCTATGTCTCTGAACGGAATCTCTCTGTTTCTTATCATGTCTTGTCACGTATTCACTAATACATGTCTCTGTCAATAGACAAAAGTGGTCAGAAATTGTCTGTCTAATCCTGCAAGCCTTGGATCTCTCCATTGTCACAGTCTCTGTTTGCAGTTTAGTTATTCCATGATTAATAGATCTGGATTCAAGGGAAACCTGTCTCTCAATTCGTTAAGGTAAAACAACAACAAAGGACATGGTCCAATGCTGTCACACAGACTGTTGATGTTCTGGCACTCTCTCTTTGCAACACCTAGCTCCCTCTCTCTGTATGAAATCTGGACTATCTATCTATCTTCTGTCTTCAACTTCTATCTTCGTAGCGTTCGGATCTTCTATCACTTTCCATCAAACAAACCCATCCAAAAATGAATGTCAGCAATATTGAGACTGAAAACCTTCAATCACAAAGTTTTTTGGATCTAAAATATAACTCAAGAAAAATGTGGATCTTACCCATTTGAAAGATTGAAACAGAAAAGTCGCTTTATAGGAGAGGGAAGAGAAAATCCTAAAACAACAACAAGCGCACCAACATCAAACAAATCTAAAGAACCAATCGGCATAGAAGAAATGAGAAGAAAGTCCTGAACTCCTTCCTAAGAAGACAAAGTTCATGCAGGAGTTTTGATATGAACCTGAAGATTTGCCGTAGACTAAATAAGAAACACATAGATCTAGAGGAAAAGTCTATCTTTTTCACAAAGCAGAGATGACGCAAAAGGAGAAGGCAAAGAAGCAAGAGCTTAATGAGCCTCCCATCGAAGTTTTCCTTGGACAAATCCAAATGAATAAAGTTACAGTTAACTGAGGGCTCAAGAAAAGATGCATTTTGAAGAAAAATGAAAATTCAGGAAGAAGAAGAAGAAGAAATGAGAATGGAAGAAGAAGAATTGTTGAAGAAGAAGAAGAAGAAGAAGAAGAAGAAGAAGAAGAAGAAGAAGAAGAAGAAGAAGAAAAAGAAGAAGAAGAAAAGAAGAAGAAAAGAACCAGAAGAAGAAGAAGAAGAAGAAGTAAGAAGAAGAAGAAGAAGAAGAAGAAGAAGAAGAAGAAGAAGAAGAAGAAGAAGAAGAAGAAGGAAGAAGAAGAAGAAGAAGAATCTCGCAATCAGCCTTTATTGTAATAACAAGTTTATACTTAGATGCAATACATTCAATTTGACTTTTTGAGAAATGTGACAAATCAATATTTGACGAGGCACATTTCCCAACATAAAAAATGAAAAGCAAAACAGATTGTAACGAAGAGAAAAGAAGAAGAAAAAGATGGTGAAGAAGATCTCTCTCTCTCTCTCTGCGTGCTCTCTCTGAGGGAGAGAGAGGAGGGGGCTCTCCTCTCTCACTCTCTCTCTCTCTCTCTCTCCTCTCTCTCTCTTTCTGACAAAAATCTCTCTTCTTTCGCAACAACAACAAAGAAAGAAAGAAAGAAAGAAACAATTTGTGTTGTTGATCGCTCTCTCTACACATGTCTGTGGTCTCTCTCTCTCTCTCCTCTCTCTGTCTGGGGGCTCCCTCTCTCTCTCTCTCTCTCAACCCTCCCTCCCTCCTCCCTCTCTCTAACAACTCTCTCTCTCTAATAAAAAGATGGACTCTCTAACTATTGAACTAAGATTATCTCTCTCTCTCTCAAGAGAATCTCTCTCTCTCTCTCTCTTCTTCCGGTATGTCTGACTGCTGGACGACATAATGTCTGTCTATTTGCATGTCTTTCTGTCTCTGTCTGTTTCTCTGTCTATCTGTCCCTCTGTCTATCTGTCTATCTATCTGTCTATCTGTCTATCTGTCTATTTGTCTATGTGTCTATCTATCTATCTGTCTATCTGTCTATCTGTCTACCTATCTATATCTGTCTGTCTGTCTATCTGTCTATCTGTCTATCTGTCTATTTATCTATCTACCTATCTATCTTTCTATCTATCTATCTATCTATCTATCTATCTATCTATCTATTTATCTATCTATCTATCTGTCTATCTATCTATCTATCGATAAATCTATAACTATCCTTCTTCTTCTTCATGTGCCGAGTTTGAGTCGGGCATTTGCGGTCAGGTATCTCCATTCTCCTGTCATTCGAGTATCTAATGAAGCTATTGTTGCTGAGATTCTTTTGTGACCCAGTTATAAGGAAGCCATTCTTTTTATTCCTCTGCTTTTTTTACTCCCGAGATCCTTCCCAATATACTTACAAGCAGTTGCTCTTGTTCTCCCTTCCTGCATATAATATGTCCAGGGAATTCCATTTGCCTTATTCGAACACATGTACATCTATTTCTTATAGGTGTGATTCGATCAAATTAATGTTTCCATGTCACTTGTCTGAGCTGTGTAAAACTAAACGAAGAATTGCCAGTTGATGGACAATAAATACTATTATTTGTTTTGTTGTTGTTTTTGCCAGGACAGGACCTCCTCATTTGACTTCCTGTATTTCTATATTCTCAGTATTCTACAATGGAACCCCATTTCTATTGCCTCTAATATCTTCGTTATATGTTTGCTAATTGACCAGCATTCACAGTCATACAAATGCACTGACCACAGACACATATTGTTATAGCAGCCCATCTATTCTTATACATAAATGTACCAAATATATTAAATGAATGTAGTTGTGTCAGTTAATGCAAGTCACAGACAGACACGTGTACCACATTTAAGACGTTTGTAACCACGCGTACCACATTTAAGACGTTTGTAAACACGTGTACCACATTTAAGACGTTTGTAAACACGCGTACCACATTTAAGACGTTTGTAAACACACGTACCACATTTAAGACGTTTGTAAACACGTGTACCATATTTAAGACGTTTGTAAACACGCGTACCACATTTAAGACGTTTGTAAACACGCGTACCACATTTAAGACGTTTGTAAACACGCGTACCACATTTAAGACGTTTGCAGCCACGCGTACCACATTTAAGACGTTTGCAGCCACGCGTACCACATTTAAGACGTTTGTAGCCACGCGAACGACATTTAAGACGTTTGTAGCCACGCGAACGACATTTAAGACGTTTGTAGCCACGTGTACCACATTTAAGACGTTTGTAGCCACGCGTACCACATTTAAGACGTTTGTAGCCACGCGTACCACATTTAAGACGTTTGTAGCCACGCGTACCACATTTAAGACGTTTGTAAACACGTGTACCACATTTAAGACGTTTGCAAACATGTGTAAAACACAACTCTTGTCTGCCCCCCCCCCTCGCCCCTCTAAGCTTTGTTCTTAACGAATGGCCCACTGCGCTAAAAAGTACGGTGTTATAAGAATGTTGATATGAAGACTCCTTTCCTTAGAAATTAACAACATTATACATATATCTACATATTTAGCTTACATATCTTCAAATAAGTAAAAAAACAAGTTATGTGGGGAAACTAGGCCCGTTCTTGTGGAGAAATATGAACAATAAAACCGTTATTAATTTTATTACATGTATATTAGTAAGGTCTGTAAACAAAGACCATACAACCGAATGTAATAGTGTATTGATCTTGATCTAATGTAATCCGGTAGAACGATTATTTTCATGAAGCTTCGTTTTGTTTTGTGTTTTCTTATTTCAATGAGGGGCCAATGGGCGTGGCCTAAGAGACACGAAATAGGTAACGCTTGTAGACTTCACGCACGTTGGTAGACGAAGGAGGGGGCGATGGTGGTCGTCGTTGTAGTGGTTGTTTAGGCGAGAGAAAGAGAGAGAGAGAGAGAGGGTGGTGAGGGGGCGGTGGAGAGAAGTCGAAGGATGGGGGTCAAGAGAAGCGGTGGGGGTTGGGGGG
>JAXRKP010000002.1:787500-810000 GCA_037039925.1 Doris montereyensis | reverse complement strand
GTGAAGTTTTTGGTATGAATTGCTTGTTTCCGCTGTGTTCTTCTCTTTATTGTTTCAAGATTCCTTTTTCCTTTTGGTTGACGATATTATGCATGCACTCGTACCCCGCATAGCGGTGGTTGGCGGGAGATCCTGATGGGTCTTTCTTCTTTCCTCGCATCCTATCACACCTGTTTCTTATCTTAAAGTTTACGCTTAAAGCTGTCTTAAGATCACCGCAAACGATGGACTGGGTGAAAGTCGATGAAATAAACACATTTGTGTTGTGTATATTTTCACACACATGTTTGTAGTAAGACAAAGATTTTGTATCTATCTATCTACGTACTACCCATCTATATATAGGCCTATCTATCAATCTATCTAGCTAGCTACATATTTATCTATCTATCTGTCTACCTACGTACTACCCATCTATCTATCGATAGGCCTATCTATCTATCTAACTAGCTACATCTATCGATAGGCCTATCTATCTATCTAACTAGCTACATCTATCGATAGGCCTATCTATCTGTCTACCTACGTACTACCCATCTATCTATCGATAGGCCTATCTATCTATCTACTTACTACCCATCTATATATCGATAGGCCTATCTATCTATCTACTTACTACCCATCTATCTATTGATAGGCCTATCCCATCTATCTATTGATAGGCCTATCTATCTATCTACTTACTACCCATCTATCTATCGATGGGCCTATCTATCTATCTACTTACTACCCATCTATCTATCGATAGGCCTATATATCTACCTACTTACTACCCATCTATCTATCGATAGGCCTATCTATCTATCTACCTACTACCCATCTATCTATCGATAGGCCTATCTATCTATTTATATAGCTACATATTTATCTATCTATCTGTCTACCTATCTATCTACCTATCTATCCATCTTATAGACAAAACAAGCAGCATGGATTGAATTACTGACTGTCCGTGTGACTAACTGACTGGTTGACTAATAGCTTGCTGCCTAATTACTTAGCCAGGCGCATGTGCCTAACAATCTGAAGAATGAACTAATTTACATACTAATCAGCCAACATACCGACGTTCTAAACGCGTCTGTGATGATAATTTTTCAACCCTTCATTCGTACTTAGGTTGTGAAGGACCAACATTCTCGCTCAACAACCTTAGCTTTACTCAAAAGCTTTGACTGATCTTCTGCCTCCATAATTGCTTCAACATCAGCCCACCTGTCTGTGGCCTCTATCGTTTACCTGCCAATCCCTCGAACTCTTTTGAGTCACACTGTAGTAAGGTACTTATATGACTTAAATGTCTCTCACCTGACGTTGCTAGGATACTTTTGTCACCTTTCAAACATCCAGTCCTCTGAAGAATTTTAAAATTTACTCAAGTAACACAACTCGTAAAGCATCTTAAACTTTGTTTGAGAAACTTAACCCCTTGGTTTTTTTTCTTTAAAAAAATGTTTTTCCTTTCTTTTCTTCTGTCCCAATTAAGCATCAGGTTACCAAAAGAAGAAGAAGAAGAAGAAAAAAGAGAAGACAGCTTTTTAGGCCATAAGTTTAGAAAGGAAGAAAAAAAAACCCAAACGTATGTAATGGAGTAACACATTGTTGTGCAAACTATGATTAACTCAGCAAGTAATGCACTGGGGGTGAATTTGAAATCAAGAGGTTACATTTTACATACCTACTTGATAACACGATTCGTATCCGATTATTCGCCCCACAGTTGAAAGTGTAGGCGCGCACAAATCAAAACAAAGAATTTATAACTGGGTCAAATAAAAAATGTGGAATGCCGGGGCACGCCTGAATGCTGAGCCCAATGTCACAATGGAATTTGTAAGAGAGACAGACAAGTTTTTACAATGAAGAACAATCATAAAACAATGTGTTTAAACTCTTAAGAATAGACTGTTGGCAACTCAACTGTCTGTAATGCAAATGAACCATTTAATTATAGTGAATTGTGGACTTTTTAAAATGCTCTTGCGGCTGTATTTTTCATCTGTCTCTGTCTGTCTGTCTGTTGGTCGGTCTCCCCCCCTTATCACACCATCTCTCTCTCTCTCTCTCTCTCTCTCTCTCTCTCTCTCTCTCTCTCTCTCTCTCTCTCTCTCTCTCTCTCTCTCTCTCTCTCTCTCTCTCTCTCTCTCTCTCTCTCTCTCTCTCTCTCTCTCTCTCTCTCTCTCTCTCTCTCTCTCTCTCTCTCTCTCTCTCTCTCTCTCTCTCTCTCTCTCTCTCTCTCTCTCTATATATATATATATATATATATATATATATATATATATATATATATATATATATATATATATATATATATATATATATATATCTATATATATATATATATCTCTTTCTTTCTCTCTCTCTCTCTCTCTCTCTCTTCTCTCTCTCTCTCTCTCTCTCTTTTTCTCTCTCTCTTTTTCTCTTTCTCTCTCTCTATCTATCCATCTATCTATCTATCTATCTATCTATCTATCTATCTATCTATCCATCCATCCATCCATCTATCTATCTATCTATCTATCTATCTATCTATCTATCTATCTATCTTGAGCGTCCTGCCGAAATGAGAAAATAATCTTAGGGCATACTTCTTCAGATGAGAAAACAGAAAGAGGTCAATAACTAACTACAACATCAATACATTATTTTAGTAATGCATATAATTATTTTACAGTACTACGCTATTTAATTTCAATGTTCCATTCAGTGGCTCAGAGTGGTAACCAAAATGGTATATATTATATCGACTGAAATTGGTAAATCAACTCACGAGAAAAGAAAATCGAACGGTATTAAATGTTGCAAATAATTATAATCCTTCGGTCACGAATCCTTTTATCTATGCCATCAATAACGTCAAATTGCTTTGCCATATGCTCTATAGACGGCAAGGTTAAACCAATGAAAACGTTTATTACATCGTATTCGTATTCCGTGTCATGACCATTGATTCAATTGGACAGTTTTGAAGTTGTCAGTCTTTACGTTGTTTGAGGGGTTGTTTTTTTTCGTTTCAATCATTGACCAAAGTCAAAATAGTATTACATGTACCAAAGACATTAAGTGTTTGTAATGTTGTTAACCTTTATTGTTATGTCTTGCCTTGGTTTGACCATATGTGGGTTCTTAATTGTTTTTGTAAACTGCTTGTTACGTGTGTGTGTTTATGCGTGTGTGTGTGTGTGTGTGTGTGTGTGAGTGAGAGTGTGTGTGAGAGAGAGAGAGAGAGAGAGAGAGAGAGAGAGAGAGAGAGAGAGAGAGAGAGAGAGAGAGAGAGAGAGAGAGAGAGAGAGAGAGAGAGAGAGAGAGAGAGAGAGAGAGAGAGAGAGAGAGAGAGAGAGAGAGACAGAGACAGAGAGAGAGAGAGAGACAGAGACAGAGACAGAGACAGAGACAGAGACAGAGACAGAGACAGAGACAGACTTGAGTCTGAGAAAAAGAGATGGTTAGCGATGGTAATGTGCCATAGATAATTATGAGATAAACGTTTTTCACGAACTTGTATGTACAATCTTGACGATAAGGGCAAAGGTATCCACGTATAACATACTAGACTAAGATAATATGTAATGTAGGGAACCATTGAGATAAAACGTCTGTCAGTTGATACAGCTACAATCTTGAAAGCATTACAGGACCATTGAGATAAAACGTCTTTCAGTTGATACAGCTACAATCTTGAAAGCATTACAGGACCATTGAGATAAAACGTCTTTCAGTTGATACAGTTACAATCTTGAAAGCATTACAGGACCATTGAGATAAAACGTCTTTCAGTTGATACAGTTACAATCTTGAAAGCATTACAGGACCATTGAGGTAAAACGTCTTTCAGTTGATACAGTTACAATCTTGAAAGCATTACAGGACCATTGAGGTAAAACGTCTTTCAGTTGATACAGCTACAATCTTGAAAGCATTACAGGACCATTGAGATAAAACGTCTTTCAGTTGATACAGCTACAATCTTGAAAGCATTACAGGACTATTGAAGTAAAACGTCTTTCAGTTGATACAGTTACAATCTTGAAAGCATTCCAGGAAATAAACCTAGTTTATAAAACTAATAATTTCTCCTTTCACATCAATAAAAAAAGAAATCCCCACAGGAACAGCTCTGATTGTTGAACCCTTGTAAGTTCATTTTTGTTGTTGGTTACTCATGCAGTTATCTCAAGGTATTGGGTGTCAATGTTTGAAATAATATGACTAGTAGCGGTTTAAAATATTTTTAAGTCCTGGAAAGGCACAGACAGCGTGTGTGAAGCCTATGAATTTGCAGGCAATCTCGGATAACACAAGACGCACAATCCAATTTTTACTATTGAATCTTCTTCTTCTTCTTCTTTCTTCTTCTTCTTCTTCTTCTTCTTCTTCTTCTTCTTCTTCTTCTTCTTCTTCTTCTTCTTCTTCTTCTTCTTCTTCTTCTTCTTCTTCTTCTTCTTCTTCTTCTTCTTCTTCATTTCTTCTTCTTCTTCTTCTTCTTCTTCTTCTTCTTCTTCTTCTTCTTTCTTCTTCTTCTTCTTCTTCTTCTTCTTCTTCTTCTTCTTCTTCTTCTTCTTCTTCTTCTTCTTCTTCTTCTTCTTCTTCTTCTTCTTCTTCTTCTTCTTCTTCTTCTTCTTCTTCTTCTTCTTCTTCTTCTTCTTCTTCTTCTTCTTCTTCTTCTTCTTCTTCTTCTTTTTCTTCTCTTCTTCTTCTTCTTCTTCTTCTTCTTCTTCTTCTTCTTCTTCTTCTTCTTCTTTCTTCTTCTTCTTCTTCTTCTTCTTCTTCTTCTTCTTCTTCTTCTTCTTCTTCTTCTTCTTCTTCTTCTTCTTCTTCTTCTTCTTCTTCTTCTTCTTCTTCTTCTTCTTCTTCTTCTTCTTCTTCTTCTTCTTCTTCTTCTTCTTCTTCTTCTTCTTCTTCTTCTTCTTCTTCTTCTTCTTCTTCTTCTTCTTCTTCTTCTTCTTCTTCTTCTTCTTCTTCTTCTTCTTCTTCTTCTTCTTCTTCTTCTTCTTCTTCTTCTTCTTCTTCTTCTTCTTCTTCTTCTTCTTCTTCTTCTTCTTCTTCTTCTTCTTCTTCTTCTTCTTCTTCTTCTTCTTCTTCTTCTTCTTCTTCTTCTTCTTCTTCTTCTTCTTCTTCTTTTCTTCTTCTTCTTCTTCTTTTTCGTCTTCGTCCTCCTCGTCTTGTCGTCGTCGTCGTCACGTCGTCCTCCTCCTCTTCCTCATTATTACTATTATTATTATTATTATTATTATTATTATTATTATTATTATTATTATTATTATTATTATTATTATTATTATCGTCACCGTCAACATAATCAGCATCGTCATCAATCGTCTACCGCATCGTCATTGTCACGAAGGGCATGATCACCACAAGGCGCAAACTACGGTGCATATATTGATGACGTACACAATTGTGACGAATCAATGACAGAATGAAAAAGAGGCCATTGCAAGGTAGTACATGTATCAAATGGCATTATATCAATATTCATGTGTAGACTTCTGCTTAATTACACTACATCAAGTTTACATGGTTAAATTATCATCATAAACATAGTTATGCTCTGAGACTGCTGTAATGGGAACGTGATTGAAGTAAAATATATTATACAATGTCATTCCAACTCAGTTGTGAAAATAAAACACACTCTAGAGTGTTTCAAAATATATATGTTTCATATAGACATAATAAACACTTTGACTAAGACTAAGAACTAAGATGCCTCAACATGAATGAAAATAACAGGAAATGCCGGGATCATCGGAGCAACAGACAACCGAGATAGTTATGTGAAGGAAGAAGGACAATAGAAGAAGAAAAACGAAAGGAAATAGGAAAGTCATTGAACGAAATCAGACAAATGGCCCGAGATAGTTATGTGAAGGAAGAAGGACAATAGAAGAAGAAAAACGAAAGGAAATAGGAAAGTCATTGAACGAAATCAGACAAATGGCCCGAGATAGTTATGTGAAGGAAGAAGGACAATAGAAGAAGAAAAACGAAAGGAAATAGGAAAGTCATTGAACGAAATCAGACAAATGGCCCGAGATAGTTATGTGAAGGAAGAAGGACAATAGAAGAAGAAAAACGAAAGGAAATAGGAAAGTCATTGAACGAAATCAGACAAATGGCCCGAGATAGTTGTGAAGGAAGAAGGACAATAGAAGAAGAAAAACGAAAGGAAATAGGAAAGTCATTGAACGAAATCAGACGAATGGCCAGAGATAGTTCATTAGTTGAATGGAGACGTTTTGTTAAGATAAGATTAAAATATGTAACTTTATTGTCCCAAAATATGGGCTCATTTGTTTGGTGGCACACACCAGGTTTCAAAGTAGAACAAGATAACATATTATATTATACAAAGGTAATAAAGCAAGGTATACGTTAAAGTTGCAGTTCAAGGATTTTAGAAAAAGCAAACAATTATTGTTGTACAGCGGCAATAATTTTGTGAATGTTTAGAAGAAAGTCTAACTAGAATGCTGTGGTATTGTGTGGTGTTGGCGGTGATATGATATTAGCTGCAAAGAGGAGAATAGATTCGTTGGCGCCTTATGCTCATTCAAGGAGTCATGAGAAAGATGATGATGAGATAAGGAAGATTTTTGATTTGATTTACCCACATCCACAACTAAAACGATCTCGGGGCTTTTGGTAGGGTTTTAAATTTTGCCCGGACTTCCCCTGTAAATAGCCAAGGCATCCTAACGTACACGGTGTTGTGACCTGCGACAAGGGGGAACACGACAGCCAACGCCTTTCGGCAAAGAGTTGACTTGGGTTTGTTCACTTTACACACCGCAATAGTCTGTCTCACCTGAGTTGACTTGGGTTTGTTCACTTGCAATAGTCTGTCTCACCTGAGTTGACTTGGGTTTGTTCACTTTACACACCGCAATAGTCTGTCTCACCTGAGTTGACTTGGGTTTGTTCACTTTTCACACCGCAATAGTCTGTCTCATCTGAGTTGACTTGGGTTTGTTCACTTTTCACACCGCAATAGTCTGTCTCACCTGAGTTGACTTGGGTTTGTTCACTTTACACAACGCAATAGTCTGTCTCTCACCTGAGTTGACTTGGGTTTGTTCACTTTTCACACCGCAATAGTCTGTCTCACCTGAGTTGACAATTTTAGTAGTCTGTCTCACCTGAGTTGACTTGGGTTTGTTCACTTTTCACACCGCAATAGTCTGTCTCACCTGAGTTGACTTGGGTTTGTTCACTTTTCACACCGCAATAGTCTGTCTCACCTGAGTTGACTTGGGTTTGTTCACTTTTCACACCGCAATAGTCTGTCTCACCTGAGTTGACTTGGGTTTGTTCACTTTTCACACCGCAATAGTCTGTCTCACCTGAGTTGACTTGGGTTTGTTCACTTTTCACACCGCAATAGTCTGTCTCACCTGAGTTGACTTGGGTTTGTTCACTTTTCACACCGCAATAGTCTGTCTCACCTGAGTTTACTTGGGTTTGTTCACTTTTCACACCGCAATAGTCTGTCTCACCTGAGTTGACTTGGGTTTGTTCACTTTTCACACCGCAATAGTCTGTCTCACCTGAGTTTACTTGGGTTTGTTCACTTTTCACACCGCAATAGTCTGTCTCACCTGAGTTGACTTGGGTTTGTTCACTTTTCACACCGCAATAGTCTGTCTCACCTGTAGTCTGTCTCACCTTGTACTTTTCCTTCCGCTATTTTATCCATGTCTATTTTCACCCCCTCCTCCTCCCGACCCATTTTTGTTGTTCAAAGATGCAATGCAAGCCCTCCTCCTCCCGACCCATGTTTTGTTGTTCAAAGCTGCAATGCAAGCCCTCCTCCTCCCGACCCATTTTTTGTTGTTCAAAGATGCAATGCAAGCCCTCCTCATCCCGACCCAGGTTTTGTTGTTCAAAGATGCAATGCAAGCCCTCCCTCCCGACCCATTTTTTGTTGTTCAAAGATGCAATGCAAGCCCTCCTCCTCCCGACCCATTTTTTGTTGTTCAAAGATGCAATGCAAGCCCTCCCCCCTCAACGCAATTCACAACTTCTTTAGTACTGATATGTTCACTCATTTTATTGATTTACTTATCGACGACGCAATGGTGTAGCCCACCTGCTGTTTACACCGATTGTTTGTCACACCTGGCTCGGAAAAGCCGCCAAGACCAGTCCTCACCAAGCAGAAGATGCTGCTATAAACATGAAGTCCTCCATATCACCTTACTTAATTACAATGTGCCACGCTCTGATTCGGTTGGTGCTAACCCGTTAACCGCTAACCTTCATAGTAGTACTCTTGGCATATTTCTTTCTCTAGGTATTGTTATCTTAGGTCTCTGTGTGTGTGTATGTGTGTGTGTGTTGTTATTTGGCTGTTCCTTCAGTCACTGTGGAGATTCGTTAGGGCTATGAGTCATGTGCTTCGACTTTGGCTTGTGTTTTGTTTTTTGGGTTTTTTTTAGGTGTTGTGTTTTTTTCTATTTTTGTGTGTGTGTGATCGCCAAATCTATTATGATTGGACCGTTGCCATTATAGCTGCCTCAGGTCATAGCGAAATTGTGTTTATGGTAAACGTTTTAGTTTCAACATTTCATCAAATAACTAGGACCATCCTGATGATGTGTACTCCTATATCAATGCATCTGGCAAGATTGTAGTAATATTTTAGATTTTGCTTCCCATACTATACATAGATATAATATCTGTGTTTATTCCGAATTTGGTTTGCTTGTTTTGTTGTTTGTTGTTGTTTTGTTTTATTTGGTTCGACCATAATTACTGCAAAAAGGAATTTTAGAGCTGTGTTAATACAATGGTCATTAGAAATATTCGTGGACAGGCTCCATAGCCTGCTAAGATGTGTAATAGAAGCTCCTCACATTTCCAATTCGTCCCAGCTAGACGAACTACTTGGGTTTATCGGATACATTTAATGATTAATATAAAAACATTCAGTTTTGATATTTCCGCTATTTGCCACTTTTTACCCATTTGGCGTATTGGTGCAGAGGGCACCGAGAGAATCGTTCCACTTCCTGTCTGTGTCCAACCATCCTCTGTCAAGTCCTACTATTTCCACAGTGACGGCAAACAATCAAACTGAAATTACACCTTGATGTGCCACACCTTGCCTATTTTCTTGCTGCTTTCTCTTAACTGGTCCTAACATATGCAACAGTCTTAAATAAGGCGGAAGGAGGAGGAGGGGAGGCTATTTAAATGAAACCCTGAATCTATAGCTGGTAAGAGACGCGCTTCAACTCTGCGCCATCGCATCCTCTTTTAGCTGTTGGCAGAGTCAATACGAAAATCGAACTGAAGACATATTTTATAGCGATATTAAGGCCGATTCGCTTTTGGAAAATCGACCTTTGTCCTCATAATAACGTGAGTTAAGACGCTTGTTCATGTCATTTGCATACAGCACATTGGCCTTGCACGTGTAAGAAATCCAGAAATTCTACTAATGACTACTAAGGTTACTACTCCTTTAGACCTTCATACAATCAGATTATTCTTTTTTTGTCTCCATTAAATACAAATTATTTGTGATATGGAATTATCGATACGCTACTGAGCGCATGTATCGTCTTTTTTTAGTAAATGTATGTAATTTTATTCAAATCAAAATTAAATTTCAATCGAAACTCCGCCATATTTTTCCTGACATCATCATCATCATCATTGCCTCTCACCCCTGGCGGGGACAGTAGTCCAGAGGCAAGGTGTCGGCCTCTCGACCAATTCAAATTCAAATCACTTTAAAAAAACAACTTTATTCATCCATAAAAGGAAATTTGTAGCCATTGATATTAGTATTAAAAATAAATAGGATTTTAAAATGGCAATTTTGAAAGCAACAAAAATACGATTAAGATTAAGATAAGAAACCAATTTAACAGCCAGTGATGATAAGCAATACTATTAACAACAAATTCTAAGAAATCAAGAGAGCACATTGTTATATGATAAATATAAAGATCAAAGATTTATGTGTATGCATATGTATATATAATATATATAATTTATGAATCCATGAAACCAATTTAATAAATGTCTAGTGGAACCCTACCGACTGACCTACCGGCGCCTCAGTGGCGGGGTATATATACTTTTACATTATAGGCCACAAACAAGACATTCCATCTTCCTCTTTTCTGGGACAACGACACCTTACTCTCCACAAGCATGTCCCATCTTCCTCTTTCTGGGACAACGACACCTTACTCTTCACAAGCATGTCCCATCTTCCTCTTTCTGGGACAACGACACCTTACTCTTCACAAGCATGTCCCATCTTCCTCTTTCTGGGACAACGACACCTTAACTCTCCACAAGCATGTCCCATCTTCCTCTTTCTTGGACAACGACACCTTACTTTCACAAGCATGTCCCATCTTCCTTTTCTTGGACAACGACACCTTACTCTTCACAAGCATGTCCCATCTTCCTCTTTCTGGGACAACGACACCTTAACTCTCCACAAGCATGTCCCATCTTCCTCTTTCTGGGACAACGACACCTTAACTCTCCACAAGCATGTCCCATCTTCCTCTTTTGGGACAACGACACCTTAACTCTCCACAACGTCCCATCTTCCTCTTTCTGGGACAACGACACCTTACTCTTCACAAGCATGTCCCATCTTCCTCTTTCTGGGACAACGACACCTTACTCTTCACAAGCATGTCCCATCTTCCTCTTTCTGGGACAACGACACCTTAACTTCCACAAGCATGTCCCATCTTCCTCTTTCTGGGACAACGACACCTACTCTTCACAAGCATGTTCCATCTTCTGCCAGTCATTTTGCACACTACGTTTGTCTCCTGTGGTCTACCGTTGCCCCTGACTCCATGTTGGTTTCAGTAAAATGTATAAAGTGTGTCTGGTTGTGTTAACCGTTTGTTTTCTTGGGATGTGTCCTATCCATCGCCATCTATTGTGTCCAATGTCGATTTGTATTGATTTCCACCCCGCCTTTTCTCACGTGGTGTCGGTGGTCGACTGGTCAGACTGCAAGAGTTTGGATCATGAAGTCCGCGGTCGAATCCTAGCAAAGTTAGTTCCGACGTTGTGTTTCTGGGGAAAGACACTGAACACGCACCCAGGTCCAAATGGGTACACGCACTAGCTTCGGAGTAAAGATCTGAGTCAGACTAGCGTCCTGTCAAGGAGATCATTATTATTATTATTATTATTATTATTATTATTATTATTATTATTATTATTATCATCACCTGTTCCGTTTAACAATACAAACACCGGGGTAAGCTCAGGCTATATGGGCCGTAATGGCCTTGAAGAAACTTTACATGTTACTTATTGTTTCTTAAAGCTTCATTCGTCATGCCAGTCTCATCAAAGTATTCAATTTTGAGGATTTTGCGAAGACATCTGTTGATAAATGCAGTCAACGTCTGGACAAGAACACCAAAACGTAACTCCCAAAGTTATGCTCCAATTTGATGTTTGCTGAAATGATGGTTTGGCGTTGTGGGAACTTGACTTACCACAACTATATCTACCAAAAAAAACAAATCCGATCAAAAATCAAACAAAGAACTAAAGACAAACAAACAAAGCCAAACACCAACAATAACTACAACAAAAACATCAACTTCGACATAACGACCCCCCCCTTCACACTCACAACACGAGCACACACCTACACACACAAATACACATACATACACACACACACACACATATACAAACGCTTACACAAAAGAAATAAATGAACTTCGAGTTGAAGACAACCTGTTTTCCTAGCAGTTCGCCATCCAACCGTCAGACTGCATCCATTGGTTCAGAACACAAAGGCACGAACGTTCACTTGGTCCTCATTGTCATCACCGAAATGCCAACGGTATTCATTTCAACCATTCAATGGTCTCTCTGTCTCTCTGTCTCTCTGTCTCTCTCTCTGTCTCTCTGTCTGTCTCTCTGTCTCTGTCTCTGTCTCTGTCTCTGTCTCTCTCTCTCTCTCTCTCTCTCTCTCTCTCTCTCTCTCTCTCTCTCTCTCTCTCTCTCTCTCTCTCTCTCTCTCTCTCTCTGTCTCTCTGTCTCTCTCTCTGTCTCTGTCTCTCTGTCTCTCTGTCTCTGTCTGTCACATGTCTGTCTCTCTCTCTCTCTGTCTGTCTGTCTCTCTCTCTGTCTGTCTGTCTGTCTGTCTGTCTGTCTCTCTCTCTCCCTCTCTTTCTCTCACCTCCCTCCCTCCCTCCCTCTCTCTCTCTCTCTCTCTCTCTCTCTCTCTCTCTCTCTCTCTCTCTCTCTCTCTCTCTCTCTCTCTCTCTCTCTATCTCTCTGCTTGTTTCTCTCTGTCTCTGTCCGCCTATCTGTCTCTGTCTGTCTATCTGTTTCTCTATCTATCTCTATATTTCGCTGTCTCTATCTGTTTGTCTGTTTGTATACCTCTGTATCTGTCTCCCCCTCCCCCTCCTATCTATGTCTTACTTTGTCGTTCACGATTGTTGAACACTTTGTAGCACAAAGGAGCACTCAAAGCGTCCCAAGTTCTGGACTGTTTAGCTTGAATAACCAAGACCAAACAATTCATGAGGATCTGTGTGATCTCATTTTATATTGTTATGCACCATCTGGTTATTGTTTTTAGAATATTGATTACACCTAAGCCTAATTAACTGCCTGTATTTATAAAACTATGTCAATGTTAAAGCAATTTCCGTTAGATATACCGGCTGTATTAAGCAAGAGTATTTTAAATAACATTAACAGTAAATCAATCTAGATCTACACATTCGTTTGTTTTGGTTTGTTTGATTCTGTATTTATTGTTTGTTTAAAAAATATTTATATTTTTTTATATGCATCATGAAGCCTGAGTTCGACTGTACTGTACACATGTTGACAATCGTGAGATGACCTCTGTGTTTGAAGGGATGAGTCTAAAGAAGACGTATGTATGCATGTGTGTATGTATGTAGGCCTACTGTGCGTCAATTCTAACGTAAATCCAAATCGAATGACAAAGTGATGGAAAGGTGCAAGTTTTGAACAGGGGAATGATAAGCAAACTTACAGTTATTCATTTATCTCATTAAAAGAGTCGGTCTGCCTTGTAATGTAAATGTCTGGATTACTGAACATGCGGCTTGAGAAGGGTTGCTGGTAGTGTAGTGAACCCATGTCAAACAAGTAGCTTTTCAACGTGTGTGTGTGTGTGTGTGTGTGTGTGTGTGTGTGAGCGAGAGAGAGCGAGTGAGAGAGAGAGAGAGAGAGAGAGAGAGAGAGAGAGAGAGAGAGAGAGAGAGAGAGAGAGAGAGAGAGAGAGAGAGGGAGGGAGGGGAGAGAGAGAGAGAGAGAGAGAGAGAGAGAGAGAGAGAGAGAGAGAGAGAAGAGAGTCAGAGAGAGAGAGTCAGAGAGAAGAGACAGACAGAGAGAGAGAGAGAGTCAGAAAGACAGACAGGCAAAGAGAGAGGAGGGGGGGGGCTGGGTGAGGAGGGCGAAATTCGTTACAGAAAAAATATATTCAAGTGGGTTTGTTATGCATATTGATTTTTATTTTCGGTTACCTATTTGTGGAATCATTGATACGAATGTTATATTCTTTACAAGGTGTGGGCTAGATCTAGGTAAAAGATTAGGGTATGAATTGAATTGTGAAATGGCAACCATATGGGGAAACACACACTACACGTTCTCACCAGACTACTGATTTTTTGAACTGCCGCTATGTGTTGTCTACAACGACACAACCGGTGGAATGTCCAATCGGGGAGAGAATTTTAACAACGATTGCGCTATTATTTGCATTTACCTAAGTTTTTCTCTTACATATTTGCGTACTTTCTTTCTTTGTTTCTTCTTCTTGTTTCTTTCTTTTTTTTTGTAGTGGATCTAGATCTAATGTCTTTTTATATTGTTTTTGCTTGGTCCCGTGACGAGTCTTTAGGGAATCACAAAAATCTTTTAAAATTGTATTTATGAGCTTTAGCGCCGTCGCCATCATACTTATCAGTATAATTATCATACTCATTCCCGTTTTTCTTCTTATCCTCATCTTTGTTCATTCATTGTAACTCATTCAACCGTGTCCAGACCCATAACCAGTATGTTATTATTACTACATTCCTTCACTGATTCCTCCACTCATTCAAACAGGAAAGCTTTGTGTGTCTTGCTATTGGCTAACGTCGCACATGAATGACAATCTAGGTGGCTTGACGGCTATTGGGTGCAGACAAGGGACATAATAAAACCCTACGTAATGGTTGACAGACAGATGTGAAAAAAAAAAGCTTAGGAAAGATAACAAACTTACCAGCTCTTTCCATTTGATGTCCCAACGATTTTTTAATAACTCTTTATTTTTAGTAAAACAAAAATAAAGCAGGAAATTTGTTGGAGGGTATGTTGTTTACATTATTATGTTTGTCAGTATTTACAATTGCGTTCAACGTTTAGATCTAGGAAGATTTCGGGTTTGGGCCTGGACATCTTAAGGTCTTTAGAAGCGTTGTAGCTACACCACAGTGTTGTGAGTTTTTAGTCACGACGCCACTGGTTCAAACAGCACGGCTGACACAGGTTGTTTTTTTTTCTCTCGCAACGTTGTACTTTTAGGAAAGGTACTTCACTCTTCTTTCCTCATTTGACTCGGGTGTGAATGAGTACCCAGCTATAGGTAGATAATGATCTTGTCAAAGTGTTAATATCAAAAGCCTTACATGTCTGTATGCTCTTCAGGGAGTTGAGACTTTGAATGAAATGGTATACTGTGGGATGAATGATGTACAGTCGGTGAGCCTGCACGTGCGGGGATACGGACTATATCCATTTTTTTTTTAATCTTTATATATTTTTGTTTTTTGATTTCCAAACAGATTTTAAAGGGGCACGGGTTTTCTATTATGTGTTACAGGGTGTCACGAGGTCTCCCACTGTTTGTTTCTTCGTCGATAGCACACTGAGATCACCGCCAGGGTGGACAGGGTTACTTCAAAGAAACAAACCAAATCTTCGATGGCATGGCGAGGTAGATACAGCCTATCAGAGATCCCGGCAAATATCTGGAATAGCCACGCAGGGATTTGAGCCTCTGGACCTCCCCATGTAATTTTGCTTTCCACCGGGTTTTGAACCTTGGATCCTCTAGCTTGCGTCTCAGGTCCTCATTTCAAGATCGTATCCTCCTGTTTCCTCCCTTCCACGCAATCCATTGCCTCTTGGCTCTTTGATTTTATTCTATTTTACCCACATCCACCAATAAGGTGAACTCGGGGGTTTTGGTTGATTTTTAAAAATTATGCCCGAACTGCCCTGTAAAGATTCAAGCGATTTTGTACGTGCACCAGGTGTTCTGATCTGCACACGGACCTCGTTTTTATCCTCCGTCTCCGATGGAACTATGTCGATCCACCTATCTGGACCAGGTGGGAGGGGGGGAGGGAGGGGTAGATTCTATTCGAAAAAACCCTCGAGAACAATTTTTCAACCGTTGGAGCTTTAGTGACCTTTGGGTTGAGAGGCCGACACCATTTCTCTGGACTGTCGGGTACCCTCACCCCACTCCTGGTTTTTCAGTTGTATCAATGGTTTTTCTTAATTTCAGTTATATCAGTTGTATCATCAAATGGTTATCTATCAAATCTAACTTCAGTTTTTGGAAACTAAACATGGGACTTCGTATCTATCAAATCTAATTTCAGTTGTATCAATGGAAGTTTTTAAACATGGGACTTCGTTATCTAAACATGAAATCTAATTTCAGTTGTATCAATGGAAACTTTTTCTAAACATGGGACTTCTGTATCTATCAAATCTAACTTCAGTTGTATCAATGGAAACTTTTTAAACATAGGGACTTCGTTATCTATCAAACAGTATAACTTTACCTTCGAGTTGTATCAATGGAAATTTTTTAAACATGGGACTTCGTATCTATGAAATATAACTTCAGTTGTATCAATGGAAGTTTTTTAAACATGGGACTTCGTATCTATGAAATCTAACTTCAGTTATATCAATGGAAACTACCGTACATTTCTTCCTATTTATAGTAGAACAAATGCATGGCAATTGTATCCCAAGCGTTTTTTAAACTGATGGGACTTCGTATCTATCAAATCTAACTTCAGTTGTATCAATGGAAGTTTTTTCCACACTTAAGCCTTTTTCAAACATGGGACTTCGTATCTATCAAATATAACTTCAGTTGTATCAATGGAAGTTTTCAAACACCACTCATCTATGAAATATGACTCAATGGGAAGTTGTTCAATGGAAACTTTAAAACATGCGACTCTGTATCTATGAAATATAACTACGTAGTAAACCACAGCAGCAAACCATATAAAACGCATTTAGCAATGATATGTGCGTGAGAGCTTACAACAATGTTTCGCGTGTGCTGAGTGAGACTGCGTGTAATCTTCTTTAGCTGTCATTGTCACTCTGTTTTCATGTTATGACCCAGCTGTTGGTTTTTAGCTATTGTTATATCGACCTTCGATCAGAAACGTTGTTCATCTTCCTCCTGAATAAAAAAAGCACTTTAAGTTCTGTGTTGTGGCATGACATTTTTTTTCTTCTAAAGTGTAGATCAATAGAAAAAAAAAATCAAAATGGAAATGTCTTGTTTAAACCTTGTATCTGGCTACACATTTCCACATATGGATACAACACGCGACTGTAAGACCTTTGTCCTGTCACTATTGGTAAACCCTTGCTGGTCGTTCATTTCTTCCACTCATCTTTGGACCAGGAGTAACATTATCCAAATGCATGGCTGTCCCAAAGAGTGACGAACTCCATCTGAAAGAAGTTAACGAGGGCGTTGGGACAGTCACCTGATGGCTTATTTAATCACAGTCAAGTCAGAGTATTATACTAGTAATGGAGGCCTTTTGAATGCGATTCCCCTGACATGTATATATATATATATATATATATATATATATATATCTATATATATATATATATATATATATATATATATATATATATATATATATCTATATATGTATATATATTATATGTATATTATATATATATATATCTCTCTCTCTCTCTCTCTCTCTCTCTCTCTCTCTCTCTCTCTCTGATGGAGGACAGGGAGAAGAAAGATAGAGAGAGAGAGAGAGAACCTCGAAGCGCTATTTCTTTCGAGAGATGAAAAGAGAGAGGAAAGAATGATATTATTCTAGTGAGTTAGATATTGTCTGAAAAGGAGAATGAGAGAGAGATACAGAGTTAATTGTTTAACTGAAAAGAAACCACATTGAATTATTCTTATTTTCGAGGCCAAAGAACTAGATGAGAGAGAGGGAGCCTGTAATTTCCATGCTTGACTTCTTTAGAGAAAGAGCTGAGTCTGTGAGATTTTTAGAGACCGAGTTATAGATATGGTAAATAGCGATTTTAAGTTTGGTCAAATCATGTCCTTTAGAATGTTTACACAAATAGAGAGAGAGAGAGAGAGAGAGGGAGGGAGGGATGGAGGGAGGGAGGGAGGGAGGGAGGGCCACGAACCTTATAACATATAGACTACAGCTGTTTTAAAATATAGATTTGTCATGTCACACTGACCATGCCAGAGAGAGACAAATGAGATTCTATTCTATTCTATTATAATTAAGACCACTGAAACTACTATTAGAGAGAGAGAGAAAACAAGGGTAATAAAGAACTCCTCAAGTACTCAACTTTGCATGACCTCTTTTTGACCTTCAGGAATAAAGGAAATTTGTGTCACATTTGATTATATTTCCTAAATCGTTCCCATAAACCTGCTAGATCGAATTTCTAGACTTAGAGAATTCGATATGAGTTTAAATATCTACTGCATATGAAGTCCTGAAATTCTATGCTTAGCGGACAGCGATTAGATGCCTTCTTTAACAAATGTATCTAGAACTATCCATGTCTTGAATCCTTCGCGCCTAACAGACTAAACATTGTCAGTCAAATTACCAGCGGAATTTTCCGTTGCTTTCCCATATATATATATATACACATAAATGATATTCAATGATTTACATCTCAGATAAAGCAGGCCATGATAATATCTAACGTTGTTTTCGTTGATGTTTTTATTTTGTCACATATTGTGAGCAGAACATTTTAACAAATGATAAAAATAGAAATCTCACTTCTATTGCCCCCTGCAAACTAAATCCATACACAATGTAATGCAATTAAAAATGCTCTAAGGCGCTAGACATAAATGGGGATGAGGAGAAATAAGATTAATCTAAAATTGTTTCGTGTTTCATTGGATACGAAGGCTCCGTCTTGAGATTTTTCTTGAAAGTTCAATATAATATAATGAAAATCATTCTGGATTTATGTCAGTAACTTTCCTATTTTCCAACCGTCTGCTTTAGGTGCTTGGTTTTAATTGTATTTCTTGTGCTGACCTTTCTTTCTTTGATACCCTCCCACTATCATTACAACTCGGTTGGGGACGGGGAGTCTTTTCCATCTACTCACTCGTAATATTATTCTCGATAAGTTGCAGTGTTACATTATGATCGTTCCCCCCTCAAGACGATTGGGGCAAGCCTGTTTAACGTCCATAACTTGTGTTACACTGTCTGTATGACATGTTAATTGTTTAACGGAGACACGTTATTGCGGTCAGTGTTGTCTACTAAGATTAAACCTTTTGACGTCTGCTTTACAATGTCTAGCCTACTAGGTAGAGGGCGCTGTATGTACGACATCGTTACACATCAACACACTAAAATACACCTTGCAGCCGAGGTCAGAAAGATGGTTTCCTGTGTCCCTTTAACCTTTTCATTCTGTTTCTGTCGGAGCCTCTACTTGTAGGAATGGCGACTTTCTTTGTCCTCAGGGACATAGCATTAAGTTAGACCAGGTGTGACCAATTATGCCGCGTGCCATGTCTAACGAACTGAACAGTCATTAGCATAATGGTCAGGCCTTTGGAAATTAATTACATGTTTCATAAATTGGAGCCTGTCGGTGGGCTAGCTAGTTAAAAAAACAACAATAAACAAAATAACCTCTCACACACATACACAAAACCCCCACGTTAAATAAATAACAATGCGATATTTATGGGAATTGTGAATCGTGTTCAATTTGAAACAACTTTCTGCTATTTTTTTGCTAAATAATAACATCGTTCCTTTTGCTTTTTGTTTCACATTATTATCTGAGACCTGTAGAGTTCTACTTTTACCACGTCGTCTTGCCCACGAAATCTTCATTGTGCATCAACTATATCTTTAGCGTGTTATTGAATCCCCCCCAGGTGTGACCAATTATCCCTGCGTCCGATGTCTAACGAACTGAACAGTCATTAGGACCTCCAGTTTACTGGACACCGACTTTAAAGCTCATACTCATACATGTGTATGAGTATCAATCGAAATTAATCCCGGCAAAGCAGTTTTCCATGACGTCAGACAGGATTACAATTAAACGAAAAGAAAATTATATAGGACAATTTCTGTTTATGAAACATACACCATTATTGAACACTTAATAGATAGCTCTTCTCCTCACAGTGGATCTACTACGTGTAATCTAGGACTGGAGGGGGTGGGACATATTGGATGATGCATTCTGCGTAACGATGAGGGCATTGAGGTTAATACGGGATTTACAGAGAGGGACAAGTAAAGCCATCTTGTGCGTGGGGAGAAGATGTTGGAGCAGACGATAGATGGACATCATGCAGCATTCCGATGTCGGTTGGTGTATCCAGGATGCTTAAATGAATTCCACAAACAAATGACATTCCTTAAGCTACGTCACACACACACACACACATACATACACACACCCACACCCACACACACACACATACACCCACACCACACACACACACATACATACACACATACATACACACCCACACACCACACACACACACACACACACACACACCCACACACACACACCCACACCCACCCACACACACACACACACACACACACACACCTGTATATCACTTAATTAAAATGTTATACTCTTGCGAAGACTTTCCGTCGTCTAAAGTTGTTAGCCTTCTTACGGCGTGAAAGCACAGCTACTGATAGGTTCTATTTCTTTTCCTTTCCTTCTTTCACTTATCTTTCAACTCCATGTCTCTTCTTAAATCACCATGAGATCACCGCAATTGTGGACGGGATGCATTTTAATGAAACAAACAAAATTAAATGAGTGAAACAAAACCCAACCCCATCAACACTGCACAACAACATCAACACAAACCCAGCGGATAAAAAACAACAAATTCGCGAAAAGAGGTATTTGTTTTGGTTAGAGAGGAAGATAGATTTGCTGAATAAGCGAACGCTTGTCGATTAAAAGAACTTTGTTTTATCTGAAATATCGACGATATTGTCACAGTATCTGAAATGGTTGCAACTGACAAACGATCCACTTCCGATGATAGACGACATCTCGATGTTGGTTTGTAAACAGACCTTGCAAAGAGACGATGCCAGTTCAATCCTCATTGCAGTCAACAATTGACGACAAGGGGCCTTCTTAAACACTGATCCGACCTTCTGTAGCTAGCAGTTCAGAAGCAAGTCAGGTGACAGCAGGTGTTAGTGACAGTTTCCCATGGTAAACCCAATATATATATACCAATTTCCGGTTATCGTCCTTGTTTATAAATGTTGTCCCATCTGATCTTGTCGTCCCATTAATTTCTCACTAACTTGTCAGCCGTTCGCTATTTTCGGTTGAACATTAAGTTCCCCTTTCCGTAATCGTGGTTAGTTAATGACAAAGTAAGATTTCTTATTGCTGATACCAATACCTCAGATGAGTAATTGTGTGCGCTGATTTTTATCCTTCTTGGTATCGGCAACACTTATCGTTGTGCTATACAGAGATACTATAGACGTGCTTATACTGACTCACACAAAATCCTTATAAATGGGTTGTTTTTATTCGTTGATTTTTTTTATTAAAGAAAAAACAACAAAGACAAACAAAACCTTCACAACACACGCACACGCACACGCACACACACACACACAGACAGACAGACAGACAGACAGACAGACACACACACACACACACACACACACACACATTACACCCCAACAAAGAAACCCTGCAAACTGCAATTTGTACTTCATAAAGATAATGAACTCTAAAGTTTTGAAGAATTTGATAAATTGGTGTCATTTCTTCGATTTTTTTTGCCCTGACTGCCTTCAAAGCTCTAGCAATATCATATAAACAGCTAATCATCATGAATTATTACTATCGTTACCATTAAATCATTGAATGTCATGTTCTTAATAGTATAGCTAGGCCAATGTGTTTACGTTACCTGGGAAACAAGTCAACACATTTCCATTGTCCCCTTCTCACAAAGCTTAAAGCATAAAAAAAGCATGCATATTAACAGTTGTAAGAGCAATACCAATTTTTACAGCCACTGATCTCGCCAGTGACAGCGACAACGCGAAACAAAACAATAGCAAAGTAACGACGACCGCAACAATACTAAGACTAGTATAGCAAAAGGAACACCCACTGACCCAAACATACATTAAATCAAAATTAAATAAACGTCAAAAAGCACGATTTCTTGTAGACAAACATAACTTACATAGAAACGAAACAAGAAGCAAACACAAACATAGTCGCTATCATGTGCAATAAACAATGGCTTCCACTAGGAAAGGCATTCTCACTACTACATCTCAGCCACTACTGACATCTCAGCCATACTACATCTGTTTCAGCCACAAATCAAAGCAGGCACAGTGTCCACATTCACAAAGGCCTAGCAATAAGGCAAACGCCATTTTTGAATGAGTACATCAGGATGGTATGCCCACCAACAGATGGGAGGACAGTGTCTCTGTTCTTTGTCACGGTTGCTCAACGTGCTAAATAGTAAAACGTCCAGCTGTTTGGGAGGCCAGACGTCTATTACTGATGGTCAGTGAAGTATAAAGCCTGTTTGCTTTCATCGTCGTCATAGTCTGTTGCTGAACAGACAGCATAATTTTTGAACTCTTTGTAATAATAATAATAATAATAATAATGATAATAATAATAATAATAATAATAATAATAATAATAATAATAATAATAATAATAATAATAATAATTATAATAATAATAATAATAATAATAATGATAATAGTAATAATAATAATAACAATAATAATAATAATAATAATAATAATAATAATAATAATAATAATAATAATAATAATAATAATAATAATAATAATAATAAGTTTTGGTTTTCTTTTTTTTGGGAGGGGGAAGGGATCGTCCTATTTTGAGGGAGAATCGATACGCTTGCAATAACAATGTTATTGCAGTTTAAATTCTACATGTACTCAGTGACCATTGTCACTGAGCTATAATTATAAAACAAATTTCTTTTTTTGCAATTTCTTTTAAATGAAGAAAAACAAAGACCACAAATTAAACGGAAAAAAAGAAATTCTCTAATATGTTCAGCGTTGGCATCTTTCGTTTCATCAACATTTTGAATAACGTTTCGTACGAGTCATCTTCACTTCCGTCTTCTGTCAAGTCTGCCTTCTG
>JAXRKP010000002.1:770000-782500 GCA_037039925.1 Doris montereyensis | reverse complement strand
CACTGTAAGGCGTTGACGGGCGCTCCTAGTGGGTTCTATTTCTTTCCTTTCACTCTTTCACTGTAAGGCGTTGAAGGGCGCTCCTGGTGGGTTTTACTTCTGTCCTTTCACTCTGTCACTGTAAGGCGTTGAAGGGCGCTCCTAGTGGGTTTTACTTCTGTCCTTTCACTCTTTGACTGTAAGGCGTTGAAGGGCGCTCTAGTGGGTTCTACTTCTTTCCTTTCACTCTTTCACTGTAAGGCGTTGGAGGGCGCTCCTAGTGGGTTCTACTTCTTTCCTTTCATTCTTTCACTGTCGTTGGAGTGGCTCCTAGTCTATTTCTTTCCTTTCATTCTTTCACTGTAAGGCGTTGGAGGGCGCTCCAAGGGGTTTTTACTTCTGTCCTTTCACTCTTTCACCGTGGCGTTGGAGGGCGCTCGTAGTGGGTTTTACTTCTGTCCTTTCACTCTTTTTCTGTAAGGCGTTGAAGGGCGCTCCTAGTGGGTTTTACTTCTTTCCTTTCATTCTTTCACTGTAAGGCGTTGAAGGGCGCTCCTTGTGGGTTTTACTTCTGTCCTTTTCCTCTTTCACTGTAAGGCGTTGAAGGGCGCTCCTAGTGGGTTCTATTTCTTTCCTTTCACTCTTTCACTGTAAGGCGTTGAAGGGCGCTCCTAGTGGGTTTTACTTCTGTCCTTTCACTCTTTCACTGTAAGGCGTTGAAGGGCGCTCCTAGTGGGTTTTACTTCTGTCCTTTCACTCTTTGACTGTAAGGCGTTGAAGGGCGCTCCTAGTGGGTTCTACTTCTTTCCTTTCACTTTTTCACTTATCTTTCATCTTATGATAAACAGCAATAAGTGACAACTCGACCAGTTAAGACAGAATAAGATGTTTGTTGTTCTCTGTTGTCATTGGTGGAGTTGTCACCCGTTGTCGTTCATCACTTCATCTTGCTGTTTACTCTTAATTCATCCTGAGATCGTTGCATATGATGGACAGGTTAGTAATTGAAACAAACAGACAAACAAACCAACAAATTGCTCAGTTCAGCTACTTATTTTTTTTCACTTTGAGGCCCATTGTTTTCCAATTGAAACCTTTGTCTGTATTTGCCTCGTCAACAAGATTCATTTTGTGGTTAATAATTCTGTTACAAACACAATCTACATATTGTTGTCTTTTCATTCAGATCTCTTTTAAATATACATGGAGGTATGTACATACGAATCAATCTAGACCTATTTTTCGTACATGAATTAAAGTATTGCTATAGACATTCGAAATAGTTGAAATATCTATTTCCTGTTTCTGTAATCTCCAGTTGAATTGACAGAACACGTAGGCACTGTATTTGGTTAGCTTCTCTTACGTACTTTTGTTAGTACACGTATTCAAATGTTCCAGTCTAGACGCCAATATCTCTCGTTGAGACTAATGAGACATTGATTGCTCGTCTTTTGTCAACAATCTCCATAGTTTAAACTTTTGAAAGCTGAGATATTAGATGTCAGATTGAAGCCGTACAAATACTCGTAATTAGACCCAGGATATAAATGCTAATATTTAACCTTTCAAATTTCATGTTTCGGCTCTGAAGTCTCATTAAAATCATCAATATATTCAGTCTATGTCACGTAGACCTATGTGATTTGTATTAATTTGTATATTATGGATATAAGTAATGTAGATAATGTATATTATGTGTTTTTATATTACCATTATCTCACTGTAATTGTAATGCCCTAAAGCTTTATTGTATAAGGGGAGTGGGGCAATAGAAATGATATAGATCTACATAATTATTGTTTATTTATTTGTTTATTTTTATTTATTTATTTAAAAATGTAATATTATTATTATTATTATTATTATTATTATTATTATTATTATTATTATTATTATTATTATTATTATTATTATTATTATTATTATTATTATTATTATTATTATTATTATTATTATATTATTATTATTATAATTATTATTATTATTATTATTATTATTATTATTATTATTATTATTATTATTATTATTAGTATTATTATTATTATCATTATTATTATTATTATTATTATTATTATTATTATTATTATTATTATTATTATTATTATTATTATTATTATTATTATTATTTTTGTTGTTGTTATTATAAAACCTCTAGTATGTATAAAAAGCATTTAAATGATCGTATTGAGATACCCAGATTTCTTGTCGAAAGTGTTCCAGTTCTAAAATACACGTATTGCACTTACAAAACACGAATGCGTAGATGTGCAATATTTGCATTCCGGTGCTTATGCATTGAAGCTACTCAAATACCCACGTCTACATGCCGTCAGCGAGGTCTCCATTTGAAAGCATTAAGATATTTTGTCTTGCGACAATAACATTTCTGCTCTAACTCAACTACATTATAAGGGATGTTTATCTTTCTTTCTTTAATTATTTTTTTTTTATAGTTGATCACTTTACAGGGCAAGTATGTACATTGTTTCTACGTACAGTGACCTTTATATCCTTGACATTTTCAGAAGACCTTCATTATACTCTTATTGCTTTAAGTCCTTCCATTAATTTACGTATTTGCCATTATTATGTACTTAAGAAAGCCATCTATGTCATTGTCGCAAGTTCACAATATATAATTACTGTCATGCATTAGGACCTATTTGTCAATACATATTTGTTTTGTTTACTTAATTTCTGTACGGATTTACTGGTTTCATTTTGCTTTTTTTTGTTTTTTGTATGTGCATGTCTGAAGGACTACAGTTGGTGACCTTGCTAATCTGACGTCACGAAGCGTTCTTTCATCGCGTGAATTTGTTTTAAAAGAGGGCAAAGCTCGTGAAATAATTTAAAAGTACGGGGGTGGGAATGGGTTGTTAACCTGAGTTTTAAAAAAATATTAATGCCAGGTAAATGTTCAGTAGGTAAATACCAAAATGTCTCCTATCATTAAACACGTACCAAAATGTCTCTTATCATTAAACACGTACCAAAATGTCTCTTATCATTAAACACGTACCAAAATGTCTCCCATCATTAAACACGTACCAAAATGTCTCTTATCATTAAACACGTACCAAAATGTCTCCTATCATTAAACACGTACCAAAATGTCTCCTTTCATTAAACACGTACCAAAATGTCTCCTATCATTAAACATGTACTAAAATGTCTCTATCATTAAACACGTACTAAAATGTCTCCTATCATTAAACACGTACCAAAATGTCTCCTATCATTAAACATGTACCAAAATGTCTCCTTTCATTAAACATGTACTAAAATGTCTCCTATCATTAAACACGTACTAAAATGTCTCCTATCATTAAACATGTACCAAAATGTCTCCTTTTCATTAAACATGTACTAAAAGTCTATCTTTTTTAATCTTTGTCTACTACCTATTTGTAGCACTTGTCTTGCTCTTTCTTGTCCTAGTTAAACCGAGGTATAAAATCACTCGCCCTGAAATGGTCTCTTTGTCCTGTGGTCAACTATCCATGACCAGCAATCTGTGGCAGTGGTGGCTGCCCCTGCGCCTCTCGAGATAATATCAAGGCCATTAACAGCCTTGAAAAAGCCGATGCCTTCCAGGACCATCAATTGGCGTTTTCCCTTTATAGCCGCCTCGTTCAGTCTCATTGCCTCTCATCATTCTGTTTTCTTTCCAAGTTGACATTTAAAAAGTCAGAATCTCTACTCCACATTTACTGCATTCATGTATTTATTTGATCATTTCCACATTTACTGCATTCATGTGTTTATTTTGATCATCTCCACATTTACTGCATTCATGTATTTATTTGATCATCTCCACATTTACTGCATTCATGTATTTATTTGATCATCTCCACATTTACTGCATTCATATATTTATTTGATCATCTCCACATCTACTCTACATAAAAAAAGGGTGGCAGGGATACATTAATTATTTGCTCCCACATACTGTCACATTCAGTTATGTTTCCTTGTGCTCGTCGTCATTCGAAATACAAATTTCCAGAGGCAAAACTTTTGGGACCAATAGTCGGATAGATGATGGCAAATATTATCTCTTGTATCTATCTTTCTTGAGAATAACGTTTCAATGATCGCACAATATGCCATAAACCAAACCCCAACCCCCTTCCCTATCGCAAAATATCCGCTGCACAGTGTTGTGTTGCCTGTAATCTTTGAAGGTGGCTATCAAGGAGACAACACACAATCGCGTAACAATACAATAGACTCCATGTTTTGACAAAAACCAAGGAGTTGCTCAATCCTTACTCAAATTGTTTAAAACGTGTCTCCTAAGCAGACTGTGCTCTGTTCCAATGGTTACCCCATAATTTAATCGCTGGTTCTATTCCAATCATATATAGGAATACGGAGAGGCTTGGATGCTTCTACTGAGAAAAGGCCAATGTCGCGCCACCCTGTCTCTGGGCATTGGTAGTAAAGTTAATCTCAGTCACGGTTTGGTGCGAAACGCTGACCCCAAACGCTTGGCCTTTAATCCACATGATGACGGCTGGTAAGGGCAACGCACGTTTGCTTGGTTACTGAATTGAACGGACTTTGTCCGGCGATTTACGTCCCCACCGAAAAGATGTATGGAGACAGGTGAATAGGCTCCACGCTTTCTTTCTCGTACTTCACCAATGAAAAGAATAATTGTACGTGCTTATCAGCTAAAGGCAGAGAATAGCCGTGGAAAACATGATGGGGCGTGGAGGAAGATCCAACCTCCACATTACAGCTATATCAGTTTGTTGTTAACGATCCGCGACAATAATGATGTGTAAATAAGAATGACAACCGCCTGTCTAGGTTAGAAAACAAACCCATATTTCATCATCTGTATAGAGTGTGGATTTTTGTATGAAAGATGTAATAAGACTAAAACAAAACAAGACAACACAGAACGCGATAATGGCACATCGATTCTCAGTCTCTATTGGCAATAGCAATAACAAAACAACTACAAACGTTAGAGGTCTTAAAACTGTATTCTCATATAGAATGTCGAATGAAAAAATGTATACTATTTCGGGAAAGAAAATGACATGACAATGATTCGAAATATTTATATACAAAGATTCTCTTTTCATCGTTTTTCATACTCCTCTCTCTCTCTCTCTCTCTCTCTCTCTCTCTCTCTCTCTCTCTCTCTCTCTCTCTCTCTCTCTCTCTCTCTCTCTCTCTCTCTCTCTCTCTCTCTCTCTCTCTCTCTCTCTCTCTCTCTCTCTCTCTCTCTCTCTCTCTCTCTCTCTCTCTCTCTCTCTCTCTCTCTCTCTCTCTCTCTCTCTCTCTCTCTCTCTCTCTCTCTCTCTCTCTCTCTCTCTCTCTGTCTCTCTCTCTGTCTCTTTCTCTCCGTCTCTCCCTCTCTCCCTCTTTCCCTCTCTCCCTCTCTCCCTCTTTCCCTCCCTCTCTCTCCCCCCCTCCTCTCTCTCTCTCTCTCTCTCTCTCTCTCTCTCTCTCTCTCTCTCTCTCTCTCTCTCTCTCTCTCTCTCTCTCTCTCTCTCCCAAAATAATAATATGATTTTACCTCAAAATGCCATACATAACTTTTAAAGCAGCTGTTGATCAAACACATGATATTTTATCTCACACTCTATGTATTCGTTCTGTTTGTTATCGGATACCCCCCCCTCCCCCGGGAAAGATGTTACAGTTGGGTTTTTTTTATACCTGGAGGAGTGTTGTCAAAACAAGTCACGTGTGTGACGAACAGATTCAAAATACGATGTATAGAAGAGTTCCCATTCAACATCAGCCATTGTTCTCGTTGGCATTCAAACAAACCCTGTCAGTGAACGATTTGAAATGGGCGGGCTTTGCCTCGGTCTACATTCCACTTATCTTTTTTTAATTATGTTTTTATTTTTATTTCTCAAATCTTGGTCTCTGTTTCCATTCTGTTCCTGTGTGTCCTGACATGTGTAAGTTTGTTGTTGTTTCATATTCTACTTGCTTTCAGTGTCATATTTCCGCCGTATCGTTGACAATAGAGCCGAATGTATTATGCATGAAAACAAAATAAACCGAAGACACACACACACACACACACACACACACACACGAGTAGATAGTTTTATGACCCTCTTAAAATACTTGTACAATAGAAGTCAAAAATACGCGTATAACATAAATCAGAAATACACGTATAACATAACTCAGAAATGGAGAATATAACATAAAAAGAGAAATACGCGTATAACATAAATCAGAAATACGCATATAACATAAGTCAGAAATACATGTATAACATAAATCAGAAATACGCGTATAACAGAAGTCAGAAATACATGTATAACATAAATCAGAAATACACGTATAACATAAGTCAGAAATATATATAACATAAATCAGAAATACCGCGTATAACATAAGTCAAATACCGCACGATAACTTAAATCAGATAACATAAAATCAGAAATACATGTATAACATAAATCAGAAATATATGTATAACATAAATCAGAAATATGTGTATAACATAAATCAGAAATACACGTATAATATAAATCAGAAATACACGTGTAATATAAATCAGAAATACACGTGTAATATAAATCAGAAATACACGTATAATATAAATCAGAAATACACGTGTAATATAAATCAGAAATACACGTGTAATATAAATCAGAAATACACGTGTAATATAAATCAGAAATACACGTATAACATAAATCAGAAATACACGTGTAATATAAATCAGAAATACACGTATAACATAAATCAGAAATACGCGTATAACATAAGTCAGAAATACGCGTATAACATAAATCAGAAATACACGATAACATAAGTCAGAAATACGCTGATAACATAAATCAGAAATACGCGTATAACATAAATCAGAAATACGCGTATAACATAAGTCAGAAATACGCATTATCCACATAAATCAGAAATACACGTATAACATAAATCAGAAATACACGTATAACATAAATCAGAAATACACGTATAACATAAATCAGAAACATGCGTATAACATAAGTTTCAGGGCTGAAAAGGAAGTTGTTGTTTTTTATTCAAAGATGCCGTTTTTTTAAAAGTTTCCAAACATCAGTTTGAATGTAAGCTCAAAAATGACGTCATTGTGACGTTTCCAATCATTCATAACATTGTCAAGGACATTTGATGTCGATGGCCAAGTGATTCGGTCTGCCGGGCTTGGGATAATGAGACTTGGTTTTAATCCTAGCAACGCTAGGTCCGATGATGTGTTCCTTGTGAAGGACACTTGATTGGCATGTTCCCCTTTCGACCCAGGTGAAATTGGGTACCAGAAAAGTTTGGGAGTAAAAATCCACGACAGACTAGCTTCCTACGACTAGGACATGGTTCGTTGAGGGCTCAAAGCCATGAACCGCCTGGGCACGTGTAGATTTTTCCAATTTTTGTCCTTTGTTTAATTGGATGGACAACGTTTCCTGATTTAAAGTTTCTTCAAGGTTTGCTATGGCCCATAGAGAAGGGGTTTCTCTAGCGTGAATCAGACTGGTGATATTCCATCGCCTCCCAACACGACACAAGTCTATTGCAGTTTAACTCCCTAGCGAGTGTTTGTACCCATTTGCACGTGGGTTGAGTAGGAAAGTGTGGGCCAAGGAGCTCGATGTCGAACCTGACAATACCAGATTCGAACCCATGACTTAATGATCTCAAATCCGGCTGCCTAACTACTAGGCCGCCGATACCATCATGAAGTATATAATTTGATCGCAATAGGAAAGCCTCGAAAGGCAAAGCGTTTGCAGCTTCAAACGGTATATGATGTTTTGTTGTTGTTGCTGTTGTTTTCATTGGTTGGCGGTTGGCGGGCGCTTCTGGTAGGTCCTACTTCTTTTCTTTCACTCTCTTACCTATCTTTTCATTTTGATGTTGCGTCTGAGATCACCGCAAATGGTGGATGAGGTAAATTCCAATTAAACAAAACTGTTGTCATTGTTCACTATCGTCTTTCAACTTGCTGTTTCCTCTTACTTGAGCTTCGGATCACCGCAAATGTTGGACAGGATAAACCTTGGGAGAACTCCACAATATAGCCTATTTAGATCACTCCTTTCGTCGCTATGTTATTGTCCTACCAATGCTTCCCGTTAAAAAATTTTTTTCTCCCAGGTGTTCCCCAACTACGTCAGGTGACGGTTATTCTGTGGCACTGAGTATGCTGACCTTGCAAACCGGAAGTGCGTGACTAGGCAAACATTTCCCTGCATTTCTGTTCGAAAGAAAACTATTCCTTGACTCATTCTGACTAGATCTAGCGTAAAGTCTTACTGAAAATGGACGACTTCTTCAAAGCCACTTGCACACACCCGACTTTCTTAAGAGAACATTTGGCGATTCAATAATTCGTCCTGACAAAATCGCAAACGAAAAAAGAAGAAGAAAAAAACAAGAACAAAATAAAAATAATAAATTTTTTTTTTTAAATGTCCAAAGCCAAGCCACCCCAAAAACAAACCTAAAGCAAAAACAAAAGAAAACCCCAACCAAACCAAACAAATCCAAAACAAATCAACAACAAACAAATGACACCAACAACAAAATATCCAAAATGCAACAACAAAAACGCTAACAACAACAAAACACAGCAACAATAACAAAACCAACAACGAACATTCCAACTGTCAAACACAAACACAAACACAATTTTCCTTGTCTTGATTATTCGTTGCTTTTTGTTTGCCTTTTGTTTGCTTTTCGTTTTTTGTTTTGTTTACTTTATAATTGTCCCACTCAAACACATTATCACTGTTCCTATTATTGGAGTGAAGGCTTGTGTTTAGTTGTTGTTTTTAAAAACTACTTACAATATTTTACAACACTACTATTATATCTGAACTCACGCTATGCAGCTCTGGGCACAACATTCATACAATTGCATTCTTCCCGAGAGATACTTTTGCTGTGTTTCGCTGGATAATGTTTGCGACATTTCCGTAGTTGTCTTCTCAAAAGTGGAGAATGTTAAAGTGTTTGCCTACACTGGGAGCGATTTTGTCGAGCAATAGTGACATTAACATGGGCTCTCTGAGGAAGATATAGCGATTTTGTCGAGCAATAGTGACATTAACATGGGCTCTCTGAGGAAGATATAGCAGAAGCATTTGGAAAGAGGAGTGAGCAGGGCTGTAATGAAAATGTGCTTGCCACGTTAGAATAGCGATGACTTGTGTCTTCCACAATGACACCAGTGGATTAGATTCATGACAATTTTGATATTGAACCAAAGACTATGTCACAAACGACTATACAAACTGTCAGGAACCTAGAAGATAACGATGAAATTGTTCGCGAACGAACCTACAAATAGAGGAGGATTTGAATGAGTTTACCAAGAATGCGTTTCGAGATCAATCTATTTTAGACACAGTGTGCAGTATTTGAGGTTTCAATGTTTACTAAAATGACATATCACTCTTGCCCGTAGGGGATGTGGGCTATTGTCGCATGGTTTTCAACACGAAGTGATAGTGATATTGTTGTTATATGCTTGAATGGGTAGGAAACTGGTACTAATCATGGACGTAATAATAATACAAACGAGATGTAATGGAAGACATGCTCCTTAAAATAGATGTTGGATGACGAGCATTGTATAGAACTATTTAATTATATTCATGACAACTTTGAGATGTCATTTCCTCCGGAAGTAAGAAATAAGAACGACCTCACGCTATTGCGTCATGTTATGTCTTGATTTCATGCCGCCATTAACAACGCTGATTTAATCGTTCATCAACGTTTCATAATTGAGCATCATTTAATCTGTGTTACGCAAATTTTCCACAAAGTTTTATGGTAATTTATATTTACAGCGACACACATTAGTTTGCCCTCGCTAACCTCTCTCATGTTCTCATAGAAAGCATAATAATGGGTGTCGGCACGTAGGAGAATGATGGAAATAAATCAAAAGCATTAGTGACTCATTATCCGTGTACATCCTCTACACATTATTCATCTGTTGCAAAACCAGTGAGAACAAATCTGTCACAAGGCCATCCATATAAATCCTTATCCTTCGTTGCCTTCTTTGACATATTTTTACAAAATTTAGCAGAAGGCAAATACAATACAAAACAAAACAAAAGTGAAGGAAGCTGGTGGACAATATGGTTGTTTTCACTTTACCCATCATTTACCAGGTTCTCTTTTGATGTTTCGTGTAGCGGTAAAATGAGAAACAAATTACATGTAACGCTATATTTTTGCAAAGAATAACTTTGTCCCCTTGAGAACTTTTCAAATTGTTTCATGATTTAAAAAAAGGTTTTAGGCTATTAAACATACTATGATATCAATGGCATATATGGTAGCAATGGTGAAATAGACGGCAGGAGGTTTCAAATAAATATGTCGAACTGATTCTTGTATTAGTCATATTTTAATGATTGCACAAAAAGTACTACCAACGTGCTGTCGTAAACGGTGCGCAAAGAATAAGAGATTTTCACGTGTCAATGCGTGTCCATTGTACCTTGAGGCCAAAATATTATGCGGCAAAGTGAACTTGATATGACCGAAAGTGTAACATTGGTGTAGTTAAATAGCAGCTGTCTGGTTAGTATTATAATACTAGGCAGTGTCCCTAGTTGAAAGTTTCTCATTTACCCGTTTTGCTGTGTCTTTAACGGCTCTACGACGCAACATTTCGTTGAAGTTGAAGGAATACATCACAATTCGGTGCCGAATTCCCAAAGATTTAGGCTTAAAAATTGCTAAACCAAACTATTTTACGTATTTTACGCAAGTTTGTATAGAGTACCTTTGCCGTATAGCCACTTGCCGAGTTTAGACGAGGATTTACGTAGCATATCTTGGTTTTAATGGACTATTTGTCTCTTTCTTTTATTTTGTTTTTGTCTGAATCATTTTTGTCTGGTATATCGCCGCCTCAAATAATTAAGCTGTAAGCTATAATGGTAGCTTTGTGGTAGTGCAATCCGAGGACAGGTTACAACATTGCAAATAACATTGAATTTCATATTGTTGGGGTGCACCGTGCAAAGACAAGTCTACAGCGTGTAAGCGAATCCACCTCCACAAAAGAACTCTTTTTCCTCTTGACATTTCTTTGTGGTTGGACCGACAAATAGGTAATGCTTAGACGGGATAGCATGTGCCGGTTTTATAACAGGATTAGATAGATCGACTGACATCTTGTCAGACTTTTCGAGCATGTGGAGCTCAGCGCGGGAAATGAAAAGAAAACAAGACGAACAGCTTGAGTTGGCCAGAAGTCGTGGTCAAGTGACCAGTCACAGACACTAGAGGATTTCTGGCTTCAGCCGTCCGATTTAGGTAGACGTATCGTAACTCATTGTCCACGTGACTTGCAGAATGAAGAAAGCCTCGTTCTTACCTTTTGAATATTTTAGTTCACGACAATTCTGAGATCAAGATCTAAACTCTACAAGGCCCATGAAATATCATATATATATATATATATATATATATACATATTCTTTCTTATAAATTTGGACAGAAGCTCTCACCACTGAGAAATGGAGACAGCAATGGTGCTACTGAAGCGCGTGTCTTACGCCAAAGAGTTCCATCAGAAGAATATAGGATGTAATTATATTAAAAACGGTGTAACGGTTTGTGATTTGAAGTCATGGTACAAAATGGATAATACACTGTATAGATGAGAAATCTACTAAGGGTGAGAATGTCCGGAGAAGAGAGGAGGGATGTTAGAGAATCACACCGGAAGTTGTGTTAGATTAGAACATCAAACAAACGCATGAAAAGCAATATAGCAGTCTTTAACAAAGGGAAATCCAAGAAGCAGTAATAAAAAAGAGCAATAGTTTCAGAAAAGATAATTAACAACTTGAAAAATGTTTTGAAAATTTAAACAACAGGAAAAAGAATGGCAGTACTGAGAGGACCAGAACTTGTAACCTGTAGTAAACGACATGTCAGCAGTAGAATGCTCCATCTCCCTTGAAACTTGAGAATGACCTTGAAACATTTGCAAGAGAAAGTTGCAAGTATGTGGGCACACCACGCAGTCAACAAGAGGAGAAACGCACCGGCTTTTTACTCTGCCTGCGCATCCGGAGAAAACAATCAATTTCACGGCTGATCTGATGCTTTGCTAACATTCATTGGTTTGTTTATGAACAACCAGAAGCAGGTGTCGAGGAGAGGATAGTGGGAGCCATTTCCAGTTGAGTTCAACCCGTGCCATAAATAGAAAGGAGACCGGAAAGGGAAGAAGACAAAAACGAAGACTACGACGGAGTCGGCCAAATTGGAGAAGAAGAAGAAGAAGAAGATGGAGAAGGAAGAGGAGGAAGAGATGTTATCAATTTGTCAAAATATGAAAAGTTTTCAAAACTACCATCCCATTTCAATTACTGATCATTCACACCCCACCATTGTAAGACTGGATGTTGTAAATTGTATTTAAGTCATTGATTAGTCCATTAATTTCCCACTGTTTTCACTTTGATATCAATCTCTTGCTTCTTCCCCATTCATTGTTGTTGTTGTTGTTG
>JAXRKP010000002.1:722500-760000 GCA_037039925.1 Doris montereyensis | reverse complement strand
TCTCTCTCTCTCTTTCTCTCTTGTCTCTCTCTCTCTCTCTCTCTCTCTCTCTCCTCTCTCTCTCTCTCTGTCTGTCTCTGTTTGTCTGTCTGTCTGTCTCTCTCTCTGTCTGTCTGTCTGTCTCTCTCTCTCTCTCTCTCTCTCTCTCTCTCTCTCTCTCTCTCTCTCTCTCTCTCTCTCTCTCTCCTCTTCCTCTTTCCTCCTCCCTCTCCATCTATCTATCTATCTATTTTCTAGCTTTGAGTAAGGTAAACTCAGCCACCACTGGACCCAGCACCATCATATTTTGCATATTAGGTTTAAAATAGCCTGATTCAGTTTCTTATCGAGGAACTTTTATTACTCATCAATTTCCAGTCATTACATTACAATAAAAAGCTTGAACTTCAGTTACAGGTACTCGCTTGTTCTAATAATTGTTCTTGATATCATTCACACCACTACAGTCGTTTCTAAGTTCACCACAGTCAAAGCTCAGAAGCCCTAGCTTTAGTGTAAAGATAAATCATAATCCAATGGGCTCTCAGGGCATGCTTGTATGATAACATGACTAATTTAATAAAAAATATGAAATAAGAAATTAATCGAGAAATAAGTTTTTTTTAAATGCAGGAAAGTACGTTAGAGAGTTTTAATGACAAGGATAATGAATCAAATAAGAAACATTATTTTCTTCTGTATGACCTGCTCTATATAAAAAAAATAGATGAGAATGAACCTGAGGGTTTGTTTTTCTTCTTTGTTTATGATGTGCTTCTCCTTTCTCTCATTCATCAGGAGCCAGAGATCATCAGCGTCTGTCTTGAAAGTCAGGATATTATCGGCCTTGGATTTAACATCTGTGGCAACTTTGGCCAGGGCATTGTGGTCAGCCAGGTGCATAACAGAGGGCCTGCCATCGAGTCGGCAAAATCAAAGTTGGTAAGCATCTAGTCTCTGTAAATTTCATTTCTTTGAAACTCACATCACGTATTGAGATGTTTTGAAATCAAGAACTTTTTATTATTATTCACAAACAAGTTGTGAAATGATAAATGAAAGATGCTGTAAAGGAATGATCAACGTATTCTTTTTAATGCTTTTTTTTTTTCATATTGAGTTTTCGTAAGAAGTGAACACAACCTATTATAAATAGGCCTCTGATTATCTTCTAGCCTGTTTGCAATCCATCCTCCACTGTTTAATGTTACATTTTGCATAGCAAATCTATAAAAAAAACAACAGATTTTTTGAAATAATAGGTTCAGAAAATCTGTTTACAACAAAGTATAAATTTCAAGTATACAGATGAGGCTAAGTGTTGTGTTATTTATTTGTTAAACATGTAGAGAAATTTCTAGACATATGAATGAGCATGTGCACTTTACTAACCCTGAGATAGAAGTAACATTCACTGCTTGTTTTAGTATTTAGTAAGCAAAGTGTGCCTGCTATACTAGATTTTTAATTTTTTCCTTACGTTAGTATCCAGCTTTTGCCACATTAAATTTTGTTTTATTTTCAAATTTCAGGTGACAAGATTTTGAGTGTCACAGTTTCCTATGAAAACATTGTATATGAGGATGCTCTGACAATTCTCAGCTATGCTTCTCCATACCCTGTGAAGGTGACCCTTCAAAAGGCAGGTACAGACAGACCCCGAGACTCTGCCGTCTACAAAAGATCCTTCTCGGGTGGAATCAAAGAAACATACCAACTCTCGATCAGTTGAATCATCCACTTTATCGAAGTCAATCCCTGGATGCTTTGAGAAGAGTTCATGGGGTCAAGGAACACAGCAACGTTCCTTTTGCAGCCAAGCGAGCTCAGAGTGAGATCAAATCAGGAGACGCGTAGAGATGGCAGCAAAGGAAAGAAAGGAGATCGTGACTTCTAAGAGCTTTGTGCATGATGTTTTTGATAAAATTGCCGGTTCTATTTCTTCATCGAGATCAAATTCTCACCGAAATAGTGAAGTAGTTGTGTCAGAGGTAGTTGTTCACAATGATGATACCGAACTAGTTCTTTGTCTAAAAGTGTAAATGAAAATGTTCAGATGACAGCTCCACCCAAATCATCGGCCACGCAAGAAGACATGACAGCAATGTCTAATTCAGCGACTGAATTTGCAAGCCTAATGGATGAAATGCTTGATTTGAAAGAGGACAAGCCTCGTAGATTGTCCTTTCATTCTGATATTGAAACAGGAGTAGGAGAGGATGAAAGCATGGTTGCTTCAAAAACGTCTCCCCAAGTAAGCCTGAGAGAAAGAACAAGAGACAAGAGAGCTTGGAAGCCTCTGCATCCCATAATGACCTTGACATTCATCAAGCATCCATTACTAATGGGGAGGCTGACCTTCATCTTTCCAATAATGTTGATGGTTTTGGTGAACGAAGTGATCTCCTCCTCTTCAACTGTCGTAGTAAATTCTATGCCACCTCAACCTCAATCTCCTGATGCTGAAGTGAATGAAGAACTTATTCAGCCTTTAGTTGCAAAACATGAAATCAAAATTGCAGATGAATATGTTTCTATCAACGCAAATGAGCCATCAAATAAAGTGAAAGAATCAATAGATTTCAACATAGCTTTAGATCCATTCACACGAATGGAATCGTCAGACGATGCAAAGGAAAGATCCCCATCCCCAGAGTTTGAGGAGGTAGAGGAAGAGATTATTCAAGCTGAGGTTGCCAAAAAAGATTCATCAGCACCATTACCCGCAGCTGAGAAAGTGGAATCGGAAGTTATAGCTGATTCTGACAAAAGTGACGAAAAAGAGAAAGATGATAAATCAAATAAACCAGCTATTGATGAAAAGATGTTGGAGAGGCTAATCGCAATGAATTCATACGCCCCTGGCACCCAAGGCTGGGCTGGTATTCAGGCTGGAGGAGAGGAAGGTGGGATTGTGGATGATTTTATTCCAAATTCAAGGAACTTCATGGCCCAGCCTGTACCCAAAGAACAACTGAGTCGAATGTTAAGTTCTGATAGTAAAGATAGTGGTAGTTCTTCACGGCCCATGTCACCACCAGGTGTTGCCTATGAGATCCGAGATGACATCTCCGGGAAACCCGTAGCCGTTGAAATAAACAAAACAAAGAACATTGTCAGGACAAGTTCATACAATACGTCACTTACGGATTCTTCATCATCCATCAACGACAATAGCAGTGCTCACAAATCTTCCTCCCTTCATGAGGGCAGCAATAATTATACAACACATGCACCCACAAAAGGCAGCAAAATCAACAACAACGACAGCACTGGTAGCTATGACAACCCTTTAGCTTGGTCAGGTCAACGTTTAGTGCGGTCTGATTCATTCTCAAACATTCCAGAAAACAATTTCGTTTCAGATTGGACAGACAAAATTGTGAGAGACGAAGTAAATGATACTCATGTACATGTCGATGATTTGACTGATTCAGACTCTGAGGAATATAACATAAACAATGTTACACAGGTAAATTTTCTTGTGAAAGATAAAACTGTTGAGGTTAAGGACACAAGACCTAAACCAGATCAACATTCAGATATGTCCAATTCACTAACTTCAAGCAGTGGTGAAGCAACTCCGCCTGATCACAGAAATGGTCAGGAGCTGGGGTCTTCCCCAGAGTTCACTCTTCCAACTCCAGCAATTCACATTTTGTCAAATGAGATCGGTTCTGTGGGTAAAGGAAACACCTTCTCTTTTTCCCTTGATGACTCTGAACATCATGAAGAGGTTGATTGTTAAATAAAATGTGTATCATTTCTCCCTTAATGTAGAATGCCCTTGAAATATTTGTTGGCGCTTTTCTTTCTTCTTTAAGATTCTATTTCATAACACATGGAATTTTTTAAACAGGCATCTATTCTGATAATAAATGTCAGCAGAACATTTCTGTGATTTCATGAAGAGCATAAAAACTTCACTTACCGTACCTGCATGTGTACAAATGAGCAATTTTTGATAATGTCGTAGTCTGTGGTTTTAATACCTTGGGTAAAAAAAATACAGCATTGCAATTGTATACATTGGATGTCTCCTGTAAAGTAGAAAGGAAGATTTTCCCCATAGATTTGTATCTCTGATCATGAAACACACCCATATTGGACTTGAGGTTGAAAATATGTCGTAAAAATTAGATTATACCATTCAAAAACAACCATTTTAGATAACAAAGTATTCCTAAAGGGTATTGAGTGCTTTTTGCCATTGATTATAGAGCAATCAAACTTATTGATCAAATGTAAAAGGAAACCACTGCTGACCCTGCCTTTTCCTCCCCCTCCACACCAACATAAAGTTGTGGGCTGAATATGTGATTGCAAAATCTGCCCAAATATTCATTCATCGCACATGCAAAAAGTCAACAGTGCATTATAAACAATGGAACTTGCACGTAGGAGGATTGAAAACATCATTGTTTTGTTTGTCTTGCATCAGCAAAAAGAAAGTTGTCATTTTATCATATCAAGTGTTTCTTGATGTATCATTCAATTAAATCTCTATACAAGACTCGTAACTGTCTACCCCCCTCTTAAGAGAAAAAAATGATGCTGCTATCTATATTATTGTGTCTTAATACATTGTACTGGTATTGTAAAAATATGTAGGTGGTGTCACAGTGAGGATGTCTATTTCTTTATTTGGTGTTTTGCAGATTTACCAGTCCACATGACTATTGGAAAATGTTCTCTCTGAGAGTTCACACACACAGACACATACACATCAAACTCATCTACATTTGAGACTATATTTTACCATAAGTTTTTACTTTTTCATGCATGATCAATATCATTTTTTTGAAATGTTTGTTGGGGGTAAGAGTTGGGATGAGTTGTGTCAGTGTCAGATTTGGGTTTGGTTAGTTGGGGTTGTTTTTTTTAAATTTTGCTTTTTATCTTTTTAGGTGGGTGGTTAGCGGGCGCTGTTGGTAGGTCCTATTTCTTTCCTTTCCTTCTTTCATTTATCTTTCATCTTGCTGTTTCCTCTTAATTCACCCTGAGATCATCGCAATGGTGGACAGAGTACATTTCAAAGAAACAAAACAAACAAACATCTTATTAGTTTTTTTCTATATCATCTTTGGTTCTATGTTGATAAATTGTTTATATTTATGCACTCTTCATTGATATTTTTCTATCCCAAAACTTTACATAATCATTTTTAAGACATATGCAGGAGGTAAAAGTAACTTAACAGTGAATGAACATAATGACATCAGGAAACTTACAACTGTTTATAATTGAATTTCATGAATCATTTATTTCCCATTAATCAAATTAATTGATGATATCAAAACTTCTCTCACCATCATTTGTTTCAGAGATGAAGTTTTCTGTTCAGCATTTCATTACAATTTTATTTAAATGTATAAATTATTTTGTTTTATTATAATTTATTTTTTACTTCAATTCATCATTGCCAAATTTAAAGATTTGTGTTTGCCAGCAATGCATTCCTTGACGTGCCTCATTCCTTTAAGCCTTGTACTTGTACAGTTGTTTTATTAATTGTAATGTTTGAGATTTTAAAATCTTGTCCATTTCTGCAGTTGTTGGAAATGGTAATATGTAAAGGTTTAATATTTTATAGACAGCTCATCAATGGCTTTGTGACTGTACATAACTGATTATATGGTTTAATAATTATGTTCATCTCCTTATATCCTAGGGGACCATTATAAATGAAATTTGTCAATTGAAATATTCATTCCAGTAATAATCCCTTTATTATATTGATGTTTTTGCTGTTCCTTTGAATGAACGAAATATATATATGTGTATGAGTGTGTGTGTATGTGTGTGTCTGAGTGTATTTATGTATGTAGGTTTATATATAGCACCGATATGTAGCACCAATTTCCATTAATTTAGCAGTTTTGTCAAATTCCATGTACTTCGTATCATTCTCTAATATTACCTAAATAAAGCATATCTGATAACATGTTTGCATAATAATGCACTGTGACAAGTGCTGTATAAAACGTTCCCATGTACTTAATATTTCTGCATTTTGTAAATTCTGTATGTATGTTTTTATACCTATATGTATAAAGTTCTTGATAAACTGGTAGATTCTAATATCAATCACATGTCATTGTGAAAGTTTTGTAAATACTCATTGTTTTTATACTATTAAGAGTTTACCTAAAAGTGGAGAAACTATTTTATACTTTTTATAGATAAGATAATGACTTATGTTAAATCATGTTTTAAGAAGCACATACTAGGTGACATTTATATGGCATTAAGTTTACCTCATACAAAGGAGGAATGAAATTGAGGTGTTGTATGAGACAGTAAACATGCACATCATTACAGTTACAGTGTTATTTAACAGTATCTAGATAGATTCATTTATACTCTGTACCGGTACTGTATATACCTGAATCTGTTATAGGAATAATGACAGAGGTGCTTTTAGCAGCTCTTGAGGAATGCTTCGATTGGTTCAGGTTTTTTTTGTAGTCATTGTTTTATTCAATAAAAATTATTCAGTTTGATTTTGCAGTATGTCTTTTGTTTCCATTTTCATTTTTGACATGAAGCAGGGCATGCAAACTTTTTAACTATTAACTTATACAGATCATTCTCTGCTATATTATACTTCCTTGATTACCAGTATGTGACACAAAAACCTTCAACCCAAACAACGAATAAGCTGTATTTTTTCCCCCCCTATAAAATCATGTTATTTTGTGTTATCAAGAACACTAATTTTCTGTTTCTTTATCCCTTTATTTATCACTAAGCACCTTGCAAGGCAACCATGTTAGTTTATTGCATGTTGATTGGTGGAATATCTAATGTATTTGCACCAATCAGAATGTTAGAATGCAAGGCTGCCTTACTAGTGCCTCTGATTGAACTGTAACCATGTCTTGTTTCAATATAGAATTATTCTTATTGAGTATTGCTGTGGGGGTGGGGGGGGGGGGGGGGGGGGGGAGTTATTTAGGGCAATTCATACAATTTACGAACAAAATTAAACTTCAATTTGTAATTGGTTATATGTAGATTAATGCATTCAAGGCATTTAAGAGTTAGTATGTATGTAATGTTCATATTCCCATAGATTTCACACATTTATGCCTCATTTCATCTCTGTCCTGATCTTTTCAATGGGTATTGTCCATGATAATAAATAGAAAGATTTAAAACAAACCTGGAATGACTTCGGCCAATAAAGCTACCATGTGTTTCCAGTTATGTTGGTATTTCAGTGGATTTAAAATATTTTAAAGAATTGTGCTGATAGTTTATAGATGCCAGAAATAAACAAGTAGTTGTGTTAGATTCACGTTTTAGGACAAATTCATCTAATTAGATAATGTATGGCCTAACACATCTTATAATACTTTTTTGAAGGTGAAATAAGAAAAATAAGAAAATTAAAGAATCAGGGATGAAATTCGTTGTAATGTAAATCGTAATGTTGGTTTTCTTAATAATGTATCTTTGATATCTTTTGAAAGGATTTCCAAAGATGAGGCAAAGAGCTCATTGTTTTTTTGTCATATTTTGTCAGTTTTTGCATGAGGGATACTGCAGCGGAGAAAACATGGAAATGGGATGGAAATTTATCATGTATAATGTAGGTAAATCCCTTTAGATATCTGCCGACAATGATGCAGATTTTCATTTTATTCTTCAATTACATGATTATATTGTCTCTGATTCAAAATTTATTTACTGTTGAACTGTACAGCTGCAACATTTTGACTAGAGTTCAGATTGTTTAACATTGCCATATGTAACTATTTTAAAGTTAAGAATCACAATAATCGAATTGTGATGACAAAAAAATCAAAATAACCCAATAAATTAAAAGGAACAAACAAGCTAAGAATAAAAGACAAGAAAAGAAGAAAAGAACAAACGTGGGCTGTAAAAAGAAGCAAACAAAATTAAAAAGAGAGAGAAAAAAGAAAAAGGAAATCAGAAAAATTACCCATTTTTTAAAAGGAATTTAAGACAGACGACAAAGATTGTCAATGTCAATAATGTCATCTTTTTTCTGTACATAGTAAATAATATCTATTTGCATGACGTATTCTGATTGATTTAACTCTTAAGATAATATACATATGTCTACACTGGTTATGCATATATTTTCTGTCCTCATAAAGAAGTTTGCGTGACTGAATTTGTAAATTTTTATTCAGTAAGAAAGAATAATATAAAGCTCTACAAGTTTGTCTATATATTATGCCTCTCAGGGATCATCAGTTGTGTGGTCTATTTTTACTATTTAAATCTGAGGGGGAATAGCACTAAAAATTGATCATCAGTTGTGTGGTCTATTTTTACTATTTAAATCTGAGGGGAATAGCACTAAAAATTGATCATCAGTTGTGTGGTCTATTTTTACTATTTAAATCTGAGGGGGAATAGCACTAAAAATTGATCATCAGTTGTGTGGTCTATTTTTGACTATTTAAATCTGAGGGGGGGAATAGCACTAAAAATTGATCATTAGTTCTCAAACATGTATTTCTTTAAGAAGGGCTTCCATCAAAGCAACATTGCTTAAAGCAATAAGAGACAGTCTCATAGTATTGATACTGAATTCAACAGTTTCTGTCATTGATATCGTTATAGCAATAATACAAAAAAGGCTTTTGGGAGGAACAGTTTTCTACATATTAGTTTAACACTCACAAGATTTCTTAAATCATTTTAGTTTTGAAGAAAACAAAAAGCCTTCAGTCACAGGTTGTAAAGTGTTATCCAGATTTTCAACAACAAAAATCAACCTTTCAAACATTATAAAAGTCTTCAGAAAAGAGAATGCAAATTTAAGCAACAAATCCAGTGTTAAAATCATTGAGAAACTTCGGTAAAAATCTTCTTCCAGGTAATTCTTCATGAGAGCCACCCCATTCTTTATTAGATTTTCTCTGTTTTAATTTTCAAAATGGTTTGTAATATCCTACATCAAAATTTTCAGTGAATGAAATATCACAGCATATAGTAAGCTACTTTTTGTTGTAGAGTAAAATAATAGAAAACAGTCAATGGAGGCATACCATTGCTTTTAGGAGAGTGTCGATACCAATAATATTTTTAACAGTAGAAAATTATATTCTTATGTAAATTTTGATGCTTAAAATGTTTATGTTTATATACATGTATAAGATTTTGAAAGTGTTTGCTTAATATTTTGTCTTGATTCCTGCAAACTTGATGTTTTTTTAAAGCAACATCAATTGTTTTGGTACATATCTGCCAAGATCAACAAGTAATATGGTCTTAACATTAACATCTGATATTAACTAAACTGCAATCTGAAGGTCTTGAAAGTAGAATGAACTGCATGGTCAGCATCTTTTTGGTTACATTTAAAATGATTTGTATCTTTTTGTTTTGAAAAATTGTCTTCTCTCAAGTTTGATATATTTTCAGATAGTCTTCTACAGATATTAGGAGAAAGTATTTATCACCAGTATACCATGTCCCCCTTTTCATGCAGATTTATTTTGAGATCTTGCTTTAATGATTTCAAATGTCAATTATTTATAGCATGGGCATTAATTTCCATAATAAGCAAAAACAAAGCTGATTGTCATCCTGTTTTTTGTTTTCCCTCTGGTGCAAATGACCAGTCTTAAACTTAAAGAACAACATACCGTAGTACTAGAATTTATGTCACACATTTTCTACATGACACAAAGCATATCAGACTTTCTATATAAATGGTGAAAGTCACAAACTAGACTAGAAAGTAGAAAAGCTGAAGTTTTGAGACAATGGGAAGAAAACTTATCTTATTTTGTTGTTGTTCCTGTGAATATTGCATACTTATGTGATGTATTGATGTGAATGATGGCCAGCAAAGTTACATTCAGTTTGCTTTTTTGTAAAATGTAGATTTGATAAGAGACGTGAGAGTCCTTTAATCCACACACAAAAGCAGACTTTCATTACTTTCAATGTTATACCATTTATACTATGGCAATGGCAATCAATTTCATTCATAGTCTTCCTCAACTCCTTGGGGAGCATACAGTATAGTTGTCTGTTAGACATTTCATATTAGCACTTTGATAAAATATTCTCGGATTTAGGCCGTTTACAATCTTTTTCAAACAAAATTGCAGTCTTGGCTTAAAAAGACATTGACAAAATAAAACCGAAACAAACTACAACAAAAAGAAACACTGGAAAAAAGAGAGAAATAACCAGCATTAAAAAAAAAAAAACAGACAGAAAATACCCCAGTTGAAGTGAAAAGATAGAGTTTAGTTTTCTGTTAGTTACCCAAACAAAATCCTAAATTGTGCAATTAAATACAGGAGAAGAAAAAGAAACCACCAAAAGAATATTAGGAAGGAGGTAAAGTGAGAGGGTTGGAGTAAAAAAATCGGAGAATACTTCATATAAGAACCAAAATTTTTTAATTTAGTCTTTTGTAGCTTTTTACTGTAATTATTTGTAATACAGCTTCATCATGTGCATATATTATAAATTAAAACTTATGCAAAAATATCCCAAAACCTCATTTAAATTGCGGTTAGATTTTAAAAGATTTTAAGAATTAATAATTAGCCTTGTTCTATAAAACGTATTTCTCAAGATCAGTGTTCTTTTCCTTATCCTAGTTTAAACTTCCTGATGAAAAAATCTTATTAAAAACCCAAACAAAGACAAGACAAAACAAAAACTGAACAGCAATAATAAAAAAAACGTGAGACGAGAGAGAGAAAAAAAACATAACAATCGTTCCAATCCTATACAGCATTCAACACAATCATGGTGGAAAATATTCGTTAACATTTCAAATTTCATCATTTCTTTTGTTTCATTTTGTCTATTTATTTGTGTTTTTAATTATTTGTGTTTTTGCACTTAACAAAGATTTCTTTGCATTATGATTTATTGACTGAAGTTGTAGTTTTAGTAATCAACTAAATTAAGCTTTGCCCATTTATATCAGCAAACAACATCTCCTTCTTTCATCCATTTTTATACTGGATATTAAATGTCATTTTTCTCTTTTCTGCCCAGTATAAAGAGAAATAATTATTTAAAAGCATGTAAATTTTGACGAGTGTTGAGGACTGAATTATGCTATGCCCTCTTAACTTTTTTTAGTTTTATGTGAATAAATCATCAATTATATATTCTTGACATGGTTTTGTGTTCTGGGTTTGTTTTTGGTTTTAGTTTCTTGGGGGGAGAGGGAGATTGTTCTTTGCGTTTACTTGTTTTTGCCCTCTCAACCTACCTCACTATCTCAATAAAATGAATATTTCATATCAATATCATTTATATATTCAAATATCGTTTTTTCAGTGATGTTTTATTTGGTTAGGGTTTTTGTTTTAATTCTCAATTGTGGGAATGTAAGAGGCAGGGCTGAGTTAACGAGTTTCTATCTATGAAGTGGGTGGAGGAGGTGGGGGGGGGAGAAGATGGATTATTGTTTTTTAAATTATATTGGCTAGGTCTGTCACTGTCAATCTTTCTTTCTTAATGGACCGGGGTCGTTTTGAGCTCCAGTAGAACCTTTGAAAGGGTGACCAACAAGCTTACTTTCCTCAACTGGTGGATGCCATTTACGCATGCCTGCGTCTCAGTTCTATAATTCTATGATGATCGGTAGACCTGAAAAATATTGGTTACTAAGATACCACCCCACCCCCTCGTTGGTCACTAAGTGAGGCTAGGTACTAGGTATGTCATCTTCACAATGTTTTAAATTTCCTTGTCTATTTCCTAAATCCTAAATGAATTAGAAAGAATAAATGTTGTGGGTTTTGTTCTTCCTTCACACTGATGGAATCAACATCTGTGAAGTGTGAAGTGAAGATATTCACAGTTACTGGGTTGAAACTTTTCCTTTATTTTTCTGCAAATTGAATGAAATTGTGTGAAATACGTTTTCAATGATCCTTCACTTTGTTTCAATAATCTTATTTATGTAGCAGCAATAATATTTCAATGATAAAAGTACAAGAAATATGTATAAGAAAATGTCAAGTAAATGTTGCTGATCTTTGTAAAGATATTTACAGAGGGACATTTTGTCTGTTAGTGACAGTTTCAATATTGTACTGAAATGTGGTGGCTATAATGCACTTTTCATTGTTCTGTTTTTAAAGTGTATGATAATATATTGTATTGTTTTGTGTTTTGTTTTTTCCCCCGTTAAACATTGAATTAAAAAGATCAACATGATTTCTTTTTGTTCTCTTTTTTATTGATTTTAATGTTTTGTCAGTGAGTGAGTCTAAGTCTTTAGACTTAAGGAGGAAGATTGTTCGATATACCTGAACTTGTACTATTTTAATCTCATAATATTAATTCAGAGACCATTAGGATACATTGTCTTTAATTGTAGCTTGGTTATTTGCAGATTCCGCTCATTTTACAATTTTTCAAGAACAAAAATAATTATTCATACACATTTGTTAGCTTTTATAGTCCACACTTATAAGTTTATGCATTCAATGAGTACAACTTCAATAATGTACGTAATATCACTGGCAAATAACTTTAATGAACTTTTAATTCGGAACTAGGAATATGACATTAGTCACAATCACAACCATGTGTTCACACAGGGGGAAAATAACAGTAGCAGTCTGAGCAGTAAGTCTGGTTACTCAGTTAGGAGTTATCTTCAACAGATATAATTAACATCCCCGTTGCTGTAGATTAAAAATTCTTGTTCTTCCTGAAACAGCAGTTGCATAAAAAGAAAATGATTGGAAACAGTAGATTGAAAATGGAAAACACGGGTGAACCTTGTATAGTGACGTTCTAATTTCATTATTAATCACACAGTTTATTATGTACAGACATCTTAACCCATATACCGGAAGATACAATAGAAACTTATAAAAAAAGAAGAAAGAAAGTTCATTGTATTTGTATACTTTACACAACGTCGCTGCTCTTTCTGACCCAATTTCTGGCACATTGACTCGTTACTTGTTCCGATGTACGAATCTGACAGTGTACATGGGATGTAGTGGTGGTTGTTGTCATCGTGACGATCACTGTCGAGTGGCCTTGATCTCTGATGGACGTCATTTCAAACTCATGTCCCCCATTCCCGGGCAGTGGACAGGTAAGCATCTGTACGGGGAGTAGATGACCCCTCCCTCCACGAGTCTCCTGCTGCTTTACAGGCAGGTCTTGGCTGACCAAAGGCTAAGGGAGTTAACCCTGAAAGAAAACAACCTGCTGCCTTGCATGTCGGTTTTGAATGACAAAAGGCTAAGGGAGTTACCCCTGACAGAAAATAACAACCTGCTTCCTTGCAGGCTGGTCTTGAATGACTAAAGGCTTTGGGAGTTAACCCTGACAGAAAATAGCAAGGCCCGGTATCGCCAAAGAGGAAGTTAAAAAGCAAAACAGGAACAGTGGGAAGAGTTTGGACAAAGACTTCAAGAAAGCTATCAAGGAAATCAAAAGCTGTTCTGAGGAGCAATGAAGAACATGAGAAAGACCAAAGCATGCCCAATACGACAAATTAAGAACGCCAAAGGAGAAATAATGAAAGGCGACAGCGAAGCATGGAGGAAGTATTTTCAACAATTACATAATCCCTCCAGAACATATGAAACAAGGAGTACAGATCAATTATTAAGAGTAACAAGTAATCCAGAGGAGACAGCTGAAGATGTAGATATCTCAATGGAAGAAATTCAAACAGCTATAAGAAAAGTGAAATTAGGAAAAGCCCCAGGAGCAGATCAAGTTTATCCAGAAATGATTAAAAACCAAGGGAGAGAGGCAGACAAACTACTACTACTACATGCAATATGTCAACAAGCATGGAAGTCCAAACAGGTGCCAGACGACTGGAAAAAGGGAACGGTAGTACCAATACATATGAAAGGATAAAGTATGGAATGCTCAAACTATAGAGGATATCACTACTTAGCGTACCAGGAAAAGTGTATGCCAGGATTCTGGAAATGAGACTAAGGAAAAGAGTAGAGGATCAGATTGAAAAACACCAGAGTGGATTTAGACCAAGAAGAAGTGTACAAGATCACATATTTACAATTAGACAAATAATAGAAAAATTCCTTGAGAGAAACATTGACTAGCACCTGTCTTTTATTGACTAGAAAAGGCATTTGACACTGTGAGGAGGGACGAACTATGGCATACCTTAAAAGAACACAACGTAGAGCAAAATTTAATAGAAGCAATTAAAAGTTTTTACAATAAACCAACAAGTGAGAGTAGCTGGAAATGTATCTGCAGAATTTGATGTAGATATAGGAGTAAGCCAGGGCTGTATCCTGTCCTCTTTTATTTATCACATTTATGGATTCAGTTGCAAAGGCATCCTCAAAAATGAAGAAAATGAATGTAGGTATGTGGAAGCTCAAACCAGTAAATGTATCAATGCTTTCATTTGCTGATGATTTAGTTCTGTTTGGAAAATCAGAAAGGGACCTCCAGTCAAATATCAACATAATGAATAATGAATTAAATAAAAGAGGAATGAGAGTAAATGCAAAGAAAATCAAAAACAATGCTAGTAACTAGGGAAGCTAAAACACAAAATCTTAAATTGGGCAGGGAGAATTTAGAACAAGTTCAAAGCTACAATTACATAGGAGTCATGATTAACTCAGAGGGAAAACTAAGAGAAGAAATCAGCCAGAGAATCCAAAAAGGCAAGTGCAATATATAACATAACCATCTAGGAAAGGCATTTGTAGGTAAACAAGAATTGTCAACAAAAATCAAAATGGCAGTATACAACACAGTTTATTGTCCTACTCTCCTCTATGGCAGTGAAACCTAGACCTTAGACATTAGACATTAGGGAATACATTAGAGTGCAGGCAGCCGAAATGAAATATCTAAGAAGAGTAGTAGGGAAAACTAAAATTATAATTAAAATCTTATTATTAAGTACAGTTACTTGGTTGTTTCTTTTTTCTTCTGAACCTGGATTGTTGAAAAACAACATAGAACCTTTTTAATCTATTTTTTCCTTTACATTTGGGATTAAAAAGGTTCTATATAATGATCATTGGCGCTGCCCCGTAGCGACACGTCTGTTACAGCTCCTCTGTTTTGTTGTTTTTCAATATTTCTATGGATTATGTTTTGCAATGATTGTTAATTTTCAACTGTGCTTGAAATGGATCTCTGTGCAGAGTTTGTGTTAATTTTTATGATCTTACTATTAATATTAAAACCTTCATTCCAAATATCATTTGGTGAGTCAGTCATTCCTTCCCCACAAGTGTTTCAGTAATCGCCGGCCTTTTTAAAAGCTTGCCGCCATTTTCGCGCTTAAACAGTGCTCACGGGAATAACACTCCGCCCGATCACAAACCCTGCAGGAGGGGAAGGAGAGGTGGAGTCCGTGTTCGTTTTAGGAGAAGGCCTTTCAGGCCACCACTCCCTTTCTTTGATAATCGGGAATGCCCGCTCAATCAACAAGAAGATTGATGAACTCACCGCCAATGTGCACTTCTTACATGAATACCCCAAAGCAGGCATTATCTGCATAACCGACACCTGGCTGACGGAACACATCACTGACCAGTGTGTTAATCTTGACGGTTTCTCTCTTTTTTAGAAACGATCGCTCTGCCAATTCAGGAAAGAGTAGAGGAGGTGGGGGTATGCGCATATGTAAACAACCGTTGGTGTCAAAAACACGACATCCACGTGACACATCAATTATGCACGCCCAACCTTGAACTTCTGAGCCTTAGTCTACATCCAGTCTACCTACCAAGGGAATTCCCAAAATTTCATTCAATGTCGTCTATATTCCACCACTGGCTGATGTGAAGATAGCAGCAACTGACATTCTGAATGCCGTTCATGAGCAACAGACAAAGTCGCCAGATTGTGCCGACACAAGATAATATGAAAATCCCATAGGAACAAAGACGAGACAAACACAAGGAACAGACAGAAAAAAATCCTGGCCACCATGGGGATCGAACCCGCGACCTCTGCGTCGGCATCCACGCCTCGCCATGAAAAGAAAGCGTGCTACCAATCGAGAGCGTAGTTAGCTCGATTGGTAGCACAACTGAGTTCTATTTTTACATTTATTTTTAACGTATCTATCAAAGAGCACACTTTGCCAACTATTTGGAAAACTTTTGAGGTTATTCCAGCTCCTAAGAAATCTAATGTAAGGGAACTAAATGATTTAAGGCCAGTGGCTCTTACACCTATTGTAACTAAATGCCTTGAAAAATTGATTTTGATTGAATTTAAAAAATGCTTTGTAAATCTCAAGATTCTATCTATGCAATTTGCTTGTAGGGAAAAAAAGAGGTGTGGAAGATGCAATTCTTCTATTTTTGGACAATGTTTATAAACATCTAGAAACTTCTCAAAATTATTGTAGAATTTTGTTTATTGATTTCTCGTCTGCATTCAACACTATTCAACCCCATTTGATTATTACAAAATTGCATGAAATGAATGTAAACACAAATAGTATAGCTTAGCTTTTTGACTTTTTGACTTACAGACCACAATATGTCAAAATGAAAAACATTATATGTAAAAACACTAATGTTAACAGCACATTCATTGATGAAGTCATATCTAATGTCCTTTACACTAATACAGGAGCACCCCAGGGGGCTGTGTTGTCACCTTTTTTATTTACAGCATATACAAATAATTGTCAGATATCAAATTCATGTAAAACACGTCTTATCAACTTCGCAGATGATACCACAATTCAAGGCCTAATATCAAATAACGAAAATGAGTATAGGAATTTTGTAAATTGGTTTGTTAAGTGGTGTGAAGATCATTTCCTATTGCTAAATGTCAAAAAAACAAAAGAAATGATAATTGATTTTCGGAATAAAAAAGACCCACTTGACTCCATACTTATTAATGGTGAAAAGGTAGAGGAAGGAGAACAATATAAATATCTAGGTGTAACTATAGATAATCAGCTTAACTGGAAAAGCCATTCAAACATTGTACATAAAAAGTTAAATTCCAGGCTTTACTTTTTGTGTAAATTGAAATATTTCCATATTGACAACACACTCTTGGTGCTATTTTACCAATCTATGCTCCCAACTATCATCTGTTTTTCATTGACTTGTTGGGGTGGGAATACAAGGAACAATAATAAGGGGAAAATGAATAATATCATTAAGAAAGCAGAAAAAGATTTGTAAAGCAGCCTTCCTTGATTTTGATTGCCTTTTTTATAACAGTTTGTCAAAAAAAGGTTTTGTCCATAAAAAAAGACATGTCCCATCCCCTTTGTGACCAAATTCGTTTCTCAAATAGATCAAAACGCCCCATCCGTTTAAGATGCAAACATGAAAGATACAAGAATTTATTTATGCCAACATCTATTAGGCTCTTGTAGAGAGTTTCGTCTATGCAAATCATTATTCTGTTTTGTGTTAATATTAATGCCAATATTGACTTTTCACAATGTTCTGTTTTGTTTTATTCCAATTGATATTTTCTTTGTTATATTTAAACATTATTGATATAATATTATATGTATGTATGTATAGGTAATATATATAGATATGTGTGTGTGTGTGTGTGTGTGTGTGTGTGTGTGTCAGGGTGTATAAATTGTTTTTGGTTTTTCTTGTTTCTATAACCGACAAAACGATGTGCCTATTTGGACAATAAAAAGTATTGAATTGAATATTTACAAACTGACTGATCAAATTTAATGAGAAGGGTGGTTAAAATGTGTGTTTCAACGCGTGTATATATTTCTTGTGATGCATTCAACTTCAACTATATATAGCTTGTAAACATAGGCCCTTCACAATTGATAAACAGGCTGTGGTGCCAAACTTTGATGTCCAATATCTCAAAAGTACAAAAGATGCAGATAGAACCTTTTTAATCTCAGGCAACGCATTACTGAGCTAGAGAGTATCGAGCGATAATATGGAAATAACTCAGGCCCAAGCCTTTGCGTATTTGGGGAACCTTAAAAAAGGAGGGAGGTCCTGTCTTTCTCCAACATACCCACGTGCAAATGAACTGCAGCTCGTGTTGATAGCCATATTGGGGTAAGTCATCAATTCATTACTTCGTTATAAGGAACGTTGACAGAACGGATAGTGATCCATTTTTATTGTACATCGTTAAGATTGTCTTAGTTGGATCAATGTACTGCTCACAGTCAAGGGACAAGTCCATTGTAAACGTATTGGAGTATTGCTTTTATGTAATCACTATGCTGTTTTACATAACGATGATTGTTAATTCATGCTTTTAATGTTAAGAAATAACAGAGACTATCATAATGAATGGAAGTAAAAATAGAGTAAAATTCCTTCAAAGCCATTACTGCCCATACGACACTCTAAAGTTTATTGGAAATTGCCCCTTTCATTTACTGTGACCAAACTGGTACTGAAACAGAAATTTTGACAGCACTCCATTTACTATCTTTTACTGGCCACGGTAGAAGATGGGGAGCTGGCTGGGTCAGTCATGGAAGGGAGGGTCAGGGTCCTTGTGAAAAGTCGGAACGGGAGAAATGATGTCCAACCACCATCTTCATTGATTCCAGTCGTGCAACTCTTTCAAAAGACTCTGCCTGTCGTGGCCAGCTTTTTGTGTGTCTTCCCCTGTGTAGAAGTCTAAAAGCTTGTCAACGCCATCCCTTCACATTGTCCAAACACAGTGTGCACCATTGCACTTCTAGACAGTTTTCTTACACTCGCCTTGCCTGGGCACGCATCATTCTCACATTCAGACCTCTTGCGTTTCGGGATGTATGACTCCATGTGATGTGTGTGAGTTATAGCAGAGGCCTTCAGACCCAATTTGTCATCAGAGAAAGTCTGTTTCGCTAGAGGGCTGGTATGATCCACTTTCTGCCTTTGACATGGTGCATGTTCACAGTGAAATGATCCAGTTGTCAGCATCACATCATTGGAATGTAAACCTTGCGATGATTCTTTCACTGCTTGCGGCACACCTAAACAGCTTGGAATCTGAGAAAATATAAGTGTTACGAAAAACTGGTCAAACTCCTTTCAAAATATTTTCCAATATTGAAACTTTGTTACAAATCTGCATACGTATCTGTCTGGTTTCTTTAGACAACAGGGATGACGTAAATTACTTAACTTTTTTCGTTTTTTTTTTAAATTGCAAGATTTTCACACTTCTCATCATATTATCTTGTCAAAAACTAAAAATCTAGGCCTTTGGTTTATTGTGTGTTAATTTATACGTTATCAAACATGCCCAGAGACAGAAGTAGAGTAATATTTATAGTCTATCAAACATGCCCAGAGACAGAAGTAGAGTAATATTTATACGTTATCAAACATGCCCAGAGACAGAAGTAGAGTAATATTTATAGTCTATCAAACATGCCCAGAGACAGAAGTAGAGTAATATTTATACGTTATCAAACATGCCCAGAGACAGAAGTAGAGTAATATTTATACGTTATCAAACATGCCCAGAGACAGAAGTAGAGTAATATTTATACGTTATCAAACATGCCCAGAGACAGAAGTAGAGTAATATTTATAGTCTATCAAACATGCCCAGAGACAGAAGTAGAGTAATATTTATACGTTATCAAACATGCCCAGAGACAGAAGTAGAGTAATATTTATACGTTATCAAACATGCCCAGAGACAGAAGTAGAGTAATATTTATACGTTATCAAACATGCCCAGAGACAGAAGTAGAGTAATATTTATAGTCTATCAAACATGCCCAGAGACAGAAGTAGAGTAATATTTATAGTCTATCAAACATGCCCAGATACAGAAGTAGAGTAATATTTATAGTCTATCAAACATGCCCAGATACAGTAGTAGAGTAATATTTATAGTTTATCAAGCATGCCCAGAGACAATAGTAGAGTGTGATTTATATGCTATCAAACATGCCCAGAGACAATAGTAGAGTGTGATTTATATGCTATCAAACATGCCCAGAGACAATAGTAGAGTGTGATTTATATGCTATCAAACATGCCCAGAGACAATAGTAGAGTGTGATTTATATGCTATCAAACATGCCCAGAGACTATAGTTGAGTATGATTTATATGCTATCAAACATGCCCAGAGACAATAGTAGAGTGTGATTTATATGCTATCAAACATGCCCAGAGACTATAGTAGAGTGTGATTTATATGCTATCAAACATGCCCAGAGACTATAGTAGAGTATGATTTATATGCTATCAAGCATGCCCAGAGACAATAGTAGAGTATGATTTATATGCTATCAAGCATGCCCAGAGACAATAGTAGAGTATGATTTATATGCTATCAAACATGCCCAGAGACTATAGTAGAGTGTGATTTATATGCTATCAAACATGCCCAGAGACTATAGTAGAGTATGATTTATATGCTATCAAACATGCCCAGAGACTATAGTAGAGTATGATTTATACTTTTAATAAAGCTGGGTCTATCGACCAACTTTACAGTAAACTCAGAGACCAATATGACAGTATGGGTGATATAAATACAATGATTCGTTTGAGTCAGCATCTGATACTGATTTCGCTGGATTTTTTTTTAATGATCATATAAAAAAAATTATAACAATAAAGAGTTCCCTTGAAGTTGATCATGGGCAAACAATGTTTTTCCAATAAATTAAAATAAGTCTTTATCCAAAAGTTGATATAATATAAGCAAGCTATTTTAAATGATCATGCAAAATTTGGTGGCCCTTGGTGCAGCGTTACTAAGTTAGCTGTACATTATATATAAAAGTTAGAGTCGGCAAGAACTTCTTACAGAAAGATTTGACTTTATGCTGGATCGCTGTAGCTGGTGAAGATGATGTTGGTTTTGATGAGGTCACTAATGAGGTGTCACAGCTACTTGAATCAACGCTGTAGTCACGTTTCCAGCTATCTATCACGTCACCGGCCCATCCCCTGCTCACAATGGCAAATCTGGCATCCAAGCATGGACAGACCAGGTGACTGGTGAAGCGGCCGTGTGATTTTGGGTTTTGAGCCTGCAGAAAAGATAGACTTTACCATCATATATGAACAAAAATAAGCATTCAAACCAACTTACTGGCAGAAATCCAGAAAGGTAAAAATCTTCCTCTAATGCATAAAAGCAGGTACACAAAAAACAAAATTGCAACTTATAGACTAAAACTGATTTTCTTCTTTGGATAGGACTTGTCTTCCTGACAAATTTGACCCCAATTTTGACCCCATAAGTGGATCTAAAGAAAACTATGAAACCTTGAAATTTTTTTTATTGCTTTGTTTGTGAACATTTTTATATGGCTACATTGGCCACCCCAAAACATAATAATGCATCTATAACCACTGAACAAATTTGGCAAATATGCTGTTAGAAAATGGTTTTAAAAAACCTGCTGTCAGAATTTCACCATTTAGAATTTTTTTTAAAAAACACTTAAAAATGGTTTGATTTGATTTACCCATACCCACAACTACGGTGATCTTTGCGTTTTTTTGGAAGGATTTTAATTTTGCCCGGACTGCTCTGTAAACAGCCACGGTATCTTTAATGTGCACAGAGTGGTGTGATCTGCACACGGGACCTCTTTTTTATCGGCCGTCTCCAATGGAACTAGGTGTCAATCCACCTACCTGGACCAGGGGGGTAGACTTTGCTCAAAAAAAATTCTCACCGTTGGTGTGGCTCAAACCCACTACCTTTTGGTTGAGAGGCCAACACCTTGCATCTGGACTATCGAGTCCCCCCTTCAAAATGAAGCTCAAAACATAAGAAATACATTAATATACTTGTACTTATATATGAAGAAAAAAAATCTCAAGAAAATTTTTCAACCATCTGGGCTTAAACCGACAACCTTTTGGTTGAGAGGCCGACACCTTGCCTTTGGACTTCCGAGTCTCCCAAGATTTGAGAAAGCCATCTCAAGGCTTAAGGTGAATATCAGGTATGTATGAGAATTACCTTCAAACTGAAAGTGGACGTATGCGACACCCGGACAACGGCAAGGCTTCCAAGAGGTGCCAGGTGTGTGAGACATTCAGGTGTGATGTTGTTGGCTGTTGGAAAAAGAAATCGACATCAAACTTATGTCCCAGAGTTCACTATTCCCCAGAACAAAAATAACATTAATATGAGATTAAGGCACATGGAAGCAAAATGTCTTGTTTGTTACATATCGCCACCATTGTGTTTAAAATATACCAAATCTTCCATTCGCGACATCTAAAAATCAACAGAAAACGATCAGCTCATATTTATACTACAAAAGATAAAAATATCATGATTAACGAAAGTTTATTGTGGGAGAGAGCACTACTTTTGTACGTTATCAACTTACACGACAAATCCAGATTTTTCAGGCAGATGTTGGTTCGGTTGTGGAATTTGAGAGGGAGAGTCGCTTTCAGATGCCTCTGTCTGACAAACAGTTGTCACTGAGATTCAGTGTGTCTAGCCTGGCACATGAATATACATCAGGATAGACGGTTACAATAACACATGTCACAAGTTATTCTCAACCAACAACATTGTCTGACAAACGAATATACACCAGGAAAGACGGTTACAATAACAAATGTCACAAGTTATTCTCAACCAACAACATGTGATTGCCATCATTTCAGTAACTTCGGCTTTATCGCTCACTGCATCTTTTCATCATAAAAACGCAAACAAAAAGTAACCCTATTTAGTAGTAACAAGAGTGTCTCATATTTTTGACTCACTCTGACTCTATGAATGAATTAAATTACATTTTTACACCAAAAATGGCTTTCAAATTCCAGAAAGCTTGTGACAGTACCTCTTTCATATTCATATTATCCATATCATGAATATATGATCTACATGTAAAAGTATGTAGGCATTACATAATTTATAATAATAAGTACATGTATTTTATGAATACAAACAAAATGTCTGTCATGCCTCCTGACAGGTGTATTCTATGCTCTCCAAGTGTCTGAATGTGAACAAATGTTAAGTCGGTGAGCATGATGCATATCATGAGCATTCAAACAACAGATTAGAATAAATGTTTTCCTTTCTAAAACATAATAATAATAATACTAATAATAGTAATAATAATAATAATATACATTATGTTATTATGTCAAATACTGTCTTCTAAATTTTATAGAAAGAAAAGGAGATGAACATTTTTTGAAAACGACAATAATACCTGGCTAAGTTCATCACAAGGGCGAGTAACTCATGATTGTCCCCCAGCTTACAAGATGACAAATCTAAATGTCCAATGTATGACAAAAGCCAAGGGCAGTCACTGAGGGTGTCATTGACAAACAGGTGACACGTCCGCAAATCCAGGGACTCCAGAATTCCCTGGCTTCCATAAGCATCAAAGAAAATCTGTAGAGTCCAATCAATGCGTGGCAATTAAAATCTCTCATCAAACTATTCAGTCTCTTTATGCATGACTAAACAAATCAAAACATCACTACCATTACATTCAGTTCTCCAAATATTTTCATTTAGACTTCAATTTCAGTATGCCAGAAGATGATTTGACATGATGTCTATTTAGCTTTTGATCCAAAAAAATACATATCAGAAAACAAAATGACCACCTTTGCCAACAAAGCAAAACAGGCAAGGACCTTAACAATAACAAATATCTATAAAACTAATACAGAGATTAACTCACTAACCCTGTAGTCTCTCTAACAGAATTATCTAGACAGGCACAAATCATAATGATTCCCACTATTTGAATCGCATTGTGGCAAAATCATAGTGTTGTGTTTATAATCATGACAACACCCAACCCCATGTCTGGCATAGGTATTTTTTTAACAATGTTGTACTCTCAGGAAAGGTATTTCACTCTGCTTTCCTTACTCGACACAGGTGTGAATGAGTACACAGCCATGGGAAGAGGAAGATCTTGTCAGAGGTTTAGTACAAAGCGCCTAATACACTGCTAGTAAAGAGGAAATATGAAATTGAATATGAAGGCCTTATAGGTAGAACAGAGACAGTACAAAGACAAAATTTTCCGGCAAAACCGCCCTTCCTCGGTCACACAGTAATGATACAAGAATGATTCGGTGGTCGTGAGTGACATTATATGGCGCCAAAAGGTGGCGTCATGTGATGACCCATCATGTAGATTCCTTGAGTAAGCATCATAACAATAGAAACCAAAGGTATATATGTAATAAAAAATACAAGAAAGCGAAAAAGAAAAAGAAAATTAGGGGATGAGGAATGAGGTAAAGCCGCTAATGAGCAGAGACAGACAGACAAATGGACAGGGAGAGAGCGAGAGTGAGTGAGAGAGAGAAAGAAAGAGAGAGAGAAAGAGAGTGAGTGAGAGGGTGTAAGAGAGGGGGAAGGGGGGAGTCATACTACTATTGTAATGATAAATTAATGATATTGAAGTTTGCTGTTGAGGCCATGAGGGTGGCACGTACCGTATCACATTGATTGATAAGGCCCTGTTCCGCATGGAATCTGTCACGCCAAGTACCATAGCACTGGCGGACAACAGTGATTGAGATGTCTAGGATACCCTGATGGTCACTGGAGTTAAAGTAAGAAGGAACAGGTTTGAAGTGACAATTTCTGATGTCGTTGAGTAAAGTGTTCAGCCAAGCGAAGACCAGTTTCTCCAATGTACTTCATAGGACATCGTTTACAAGAAATGGTGGTGCAAACGATGTTTCTGCTGACACATGTCAAGGCTTAAGTGACTTTTAGTGCTATGGTACTTGGCGTGACAGATTCCATGCGGAACAGGGCCTTATCAATCAATGTGGTACGGTACGTGCCACCCTCATGGCCTCAACAGCAAACTTCAATATCATTAATTTATCATTACAATAGTAGTATGACTCCCCCTCCTCCTCTCTCTAACTTACTCCTTCTCACTTGCTCTCTTTCTTTTTCTTCTTTTCTCTCGCTCTCCCTTTGCCCATTTGTCTGTATGTCTCTGCTCATAAGCGGCTTTACCTCATTCCTTAATTTACTTTTTTCTTTTTCACTTTTTTATATTTTTTATTAAAATTATTACATGTATACTTTTGATTTCTATTGTTATGAGGCTTACTCATGGAACCTACGTGATTGGTTATCACATGACTGGCCACCTTTTGGCCCCATATAGTGTCACTCATGACCACTAAATCATTCTTGTATCGTTACTGTGTGACTGAGGAAGGGCGGTTTCGCCAGAAAATTTTCTGTCTTTGTACTGTCTCTGTTCTACCTATAAGGCCTTCATATTCAATTTCGTGTGTGCTCTTTACTAGTTACCGGCCTACTGCAGTATTATTTCTAATATGCTGATGTACTGTATGTTCCCCCGGAGTTGAGAAGGACTTTGAATGAAACGGTCTACTGGGAGATTTATTACAAATGATGTACAATTAGTGAGCCTGCACTTGCACTGGGATACAGGCTATAAATCCATATTTATCTATTTATCTTCGATCTGTAAATTAGCCAAGCCAAGCTATGTAGTAAAACCTATGTTCTATGAGAAGGATAAGTTTCATGGCTCTACAACAATTTTTTTTTTTTTTTAAACAGATGATCGGGTGAGCCTCCTCATCTTTTAAAATCAATCAAAAACCACCCCTGTCATAGTCATAATCTTACATATTATAATCTTTTTAACACCGGTATTAAAAACAAATTTCATGAATTAAATTTTATATCTTTATATATATGTACATTATACAAGAATCATGCCCTTAAATAATGTTGGATTACGATTTCTCTTTATTATAAAGCTTTGTTCAGTTGAACTTTGACTGCGGTTTAGTCAAAAACCATTGTATCAGTTACGTGTGATATCAAGTACGATCATTAGATCAAAATAGTGCTTGATGCTGAAGTTGGGCAGGCTTTTTATGTAGTACTCGACACTGAAGCTATGCAGGATTTTTATTGCAATAGCTGGAAATCAAGCAATTAGATCTAGTAACAATAAAAAGTTTTGTGGATCGCAGGCAAAACAATCTTTTTCCCATCAATCAAAATACTGACTTGATCCAAAAGTTTATTCGCTACGAACCTAAAGCAGGCTATTTGACACATTGGAAATATGAAGGTTGTGGGTGCAGTAGTTCCTAAGTTAACTCTAGACGTCCAGCTTTATATATACTGGGCAAAAAGAAACAGTGCATCAAAGTTCTGGTGTATTTTTATTCCTCAATTATTCGTGACCTAGCAAAATTATTTTTTTCCATGAGAATAACCTTTGATTAATGGTTAATAATAATAGACTGACGACAAGAGTTTTGATGTCAAGTTAGATTTAATTGTTATTTGTTGTGAGTTGTTTTATCAGCAATGGAATTTACATAAGTTGAATGATACAGTTTCTTTTCTTACCGAAAATATATATATTTTCACAAATCAAACTTTCAATGATCAGAATTATATTTGAATTCATTAAAATGGACGCATTACTATTATATAAATATAATAAACATGAAACTGAAAAAAAGTGCGCTTGCAAAATTTAAGCTTAAAATGAAAGCAACTAAAACTGAAAAATATGGGTGAAAGTCTTGACAAAAAAATAAAAGAAATGATTAGCAAAGAATGCAAATATTGGACAGACTCAAGGTCTCAACTCAAAAAATCGTTTTTCAAGTCAGTGAGATAACTTCCTGATATGGTTACAGGTCTAGATTTAGTTTCAATATTATTATTTGACAAAAAAAAAAAAATCCCGATCTAGTGCCAATGCAGTCAAAGGTCCTCAGTTTGTTTCAAGTCAGTGAGATTCCAGAATGGTTAGGTCTAGATTTAGTTTCAATATCACTTATTCGTTGTTAAATCCCGATCTAGTGCCATGCCTACTTCTCTGTTTGTTCTCCGAATCCAAGCGCTAGATAAGCCAGTGCTATCAGGTTCTAGATTTAGTTTCTATATGCTAATTCCTTGATTATGTTTCATTGTCAGACTTTCTTGGAACATGTATCAAAGAGGGTCCTGCAGTGCTCACACTTACACTGAAAATTTTTGGCTTTCTATGACATTTAAAGAAATAATCAAGAATAACTGGAATCTCCGAATCCAAGCCAGCAAAAAGAAAAATTTCCTAATGCTATGTGATTATGTTTTATAACTCTTCCTTGGTGACAAGTAAACATGCATTTCTGAGGGTCATCTTGCAGTTTGTCGGTCAAGCTTCAATGAGGTTAAACACAAGACTACTCACACTTACTAATAAAGGCTGAAAATTTTTTGGCTATTCTATGACATTTAAAGAAATAATAAGAACAACCATTATCATGTAAAAAGTTGTATTACATTACCCTTTGGTCAAATTTTTGACTGGTTAAAACCTGAAATAACAGACAAAAATTCTCTGATGAATAAACTTTATATAAAAATCATATCAGTGGTCCTCTATATATGAATGATATGTGTGTGAAGTATAAAATCCTCCATTACTTACTTTCAAAGCATTCTTCGCTTTAATGCTCTTTCTAATATCTACAAACTCCTTCTTTTTCACACATTCCTCGAAAAGTTGAAGTCCAATCAACTGTGGGAAACCGATAAGCGAATCAACGTCACTGATATTTGAAGAAATGTAGTGAAGACATAGAGAGAATAAGGATGTAGGCTCCTTCACTTCATTGTTGTCTTCAGACATCTTGCTGATGATGCTGTCAAAGTCTGGTGATAATATGACGTGAAAAGATTGAAAGCAAGTGCATGAAAAATATTACATTGCTATCAAACATGTCAAAAGTATAGCCTATTGCTTTATAATCTTAATCAGGTACTCCTTAACAATTGATGTCCCAGTGACACAAAAAATGGTTGGTCAGATAGGATACCTCGCCTAATTTTTAAATGGGAATGAAGTGAAAATAAGGGGGGGGTCAAGGGGGAGACCCACTGAACACACACTCCCCCTCCCCAAAACCCAATGAATAAAAGTCATACAGTAGGCAAACTGCATGGTCCATGGGAGACGAAAAAATTATGTATTTTGCCGATGGTTATTTTGACAGAGTTAAGGGCCACTACACATTACAGTGTATTTAAATTGCCATTCTTGTTTTGAGAGTTGTTTGAGGACAAGACCCCATAAATTGGCCTTACCTCTTCTCATAGATTATTACATTCTTCTCTCACTCAAGACTAGGCTACAAGACGGTGGGATGTTGAAGGCATTCATTCAGCAACTAGGATTATTTGTTTATTGGTTGACACACGTGTCATATAGTATGAACTTCATGGGTAAAAGTGATACAAGATCTTTTTTCAGATTTTCTCATCATGATCAAAGAGAGAGCTGATCAGAGCGTCTGTCTGACAGATTATCGTCGATGAGTGACTCGGAGAAGGAAGGGGCGGGTAAGGGCGATCAGAGCCGAGACTAGTTGCATTGTCATTTGTATTGTGTGCACTTAGCTAACATAGATCTAAATGCCACACACATACACACATTTTGCCACTGCAACAAGGCAAGAAGAAGTTATCAAGCTTGGCCAACACTATTCATCATTAATGACGGATGGACATCGTCACTATTCATCATTAATGACGGATGGACATCGTCACTATTCATCATTAATGACGGATGGACATCGTCACGGATGGACATCGTCATATTTGTCATTAATGACGGATGGACATCGTCACTATTTGTCATTAATGGCGGATGGACATCGTCACTATTCATCATTAATGACGGATGGACATCGTCACTATTCGTCATTAATGACGGATGGACATCGTCACTATTTGTCATTAATGACGGATGGACATCGTCACTATTTGTCATTAATGACGGATGGATATCGTCACTATTTGTCATTAATGACGGATGGACATCGTCACTATTCATCATTAATGACGGATGGACATCGTCACTATTTGTCATTAATGAAAGATGCTCACACTCATTCGGGTTAGCCATTAATGACGGAGGGACCCTGGCACTATTTACATATGATAAATGATGGTCCTCAGCATGATCCCAGTTAAATTAGGAATAGACTTTGTATTTTGGTAATGATTCATTTATAAATTTAAACATCTAATAATCATAACCTTGTTTTTATTTGCCATTTTCATTATTTTCCCCTGGATTTGACAAATTACAGATGAATCTGGTGGATGGGAACGATTCAACATTAAATTTAGATCTAGATGTGGCGTGCGTGATTTGATCTATAGATCTTTTTCCCTCTTTTACTAAGTCTCATGTGCATCTCTCTCCTTCTATCTTTCTTGGTCTTGTCCTCTCTCTCTCTCTGTCTTGCATGATTTTATATATGTATCTCTCCCTTCATTTTGTACTTTCTCCAGTTGCTTTATCTCGTTAAAAGAACTCCCGATAAGAGTCAAAAGTTAGAATCTACGACAAGGTTAACGGACATTTTTACAAGTGAAGTGGTTAGCTCGGGGAGTGAATGATACTGAGGACAATGAAAATGAAATGACGTGCTTAGTGTGAGAACGTACTCAAAGTACCGACGAGTACCAAAATGTTACTTGATTTGTCATCCGTAATCGGCAATACATCCGATACTAATGATGAATAGCATTTTTTTCTCACAGGTATTCGTCAGTAATGACGAATAGTCAATTCGATTGAGCTTATTTTTTACAGGAATTGATTCTTTAAATGTAACAAATTGAAGACAGACTTACAAAAGCCTTTTGCATTTTGACGAAGTCAGGTCAACCGTTGCATTTTGAGGGGTGATTAGTATTTTAAATTTCTGTTACACACAAAAGTCATACATTATGACGAATCATACATTTTGGCGGCGTGTAATTTAATGGATCTACAGATCTCTCTCTCTAACTCAGTCTCATGTGTATCTCTCTCCTATCTTTCTTGGTCTTGTCCTCTCTCTCTCTGTCTTGCATGTTTTTACATATGTATCTATATAAAAGATAGAATAGATAAATAATACATTATTATAAACTCAATAAAATACTTAAATGTGATAGCTAAAACTTATTTGGCATAAGATTCAAAAACCACATAGCCACTTTCACTTCCGGGGCAAACGGGACATCAATTCTTAACATAGAGACTGCCATAGTCGCACATGTGCGATCACGCTACCCTTACGCCATCGTACAATTGTCGCACATGTGCGATCATAATGTTGTCGGGTCATAACTATAGAAAGATTGCATACTACAAGCGATTACTGTATTTGGAGCATGTTTTAGGCTTATAAAAATTTCTTTCGTTTCCAACCGGAATGAGCACTTTAGCGTAAACGGTTGATTTTTTTTATGATTCTTTTACTGCTGGGAGTGCAATCCTTCGACTTAACCCGTTTTCTTTGCAAACTTACAAAACAACTATCACCACCAGTACTAACAAGTAGATATCTACAAAAGTTAGAAACAGCATATATAGACCACACTGTTTTCAATCAGTTTACTGGCTCATTGTTTTCATCTATTTATGGAAGTAGTGTATTGCGTGAATGGTGTCTCCACCCTAAAAAGATTTTTAGCTTCTCAATTTCACCCTTTCACTCATCCCACTCAGAAAAATAAATGACACATTCATAACTGATTTTTATTGGTGCCAATATAAAGTTTGATCTTTTATGAACACTGTGTTTAAAAAATGAAGAGAAAACAATAACAAATACAAAAGTTATGAATTTTTAAACCATCCTACTTTTTGGGTAGATCTACCCATGCCATGATCTTTTGTCGACCCTGGGTAGTTTAAAAACGAGTTAAGTTGAGTACCCTTAAAATTACTCTATCAAATCAACCCATGGCCATATTTCATATTAGATTATTAATGGCTGATTTTCTATTCTTATAATTTATTTATCAATTATTGCTGCACTTAAAGCCTATCACTAGCCTTTCAACTTTGCTAAGATCGAAAAACAAAAGATCAATTAATCATTGCAGGTATAGATTTCTATCATCTCACATAGAGTCATACAGGGAGAAGCCAAAGCCAGAGATGTGAGAAGGATATAGATCTAGATCTAGATCTGTAGTGAGTACAAACTTTCACACCAAGCATGATCAAAACATATTAGCCTTAAAAGGGGGGGGGGGGCTGGAGTGAAAATTTTCCCATTCGTTCCTATCAACTTAATTTATGTATAGGTGTAATGGGCATGGTGAACTGAGTTGAAATATGTCTTTTTTTCCCTGACGCTTCTAGTTGCCATGGAAACGATACTAAAAATATATACAAAAATATTGTACAAAAAATTTAATTCTTCTAAAACTATAATACATATAAAAAAAGCATCTGATCTTTTTTTGTTTTCCCCCACTCATCATCCATGCCAAATTTCATGAAAATACGTTGAGAAATTTTTAAAAAAGTCGATAGGAAATAATGAACAAAAAAGGACATTTTGAGAAAATCGTATTTTTCTCTTGTTTTCTGGTATTTGAATACATTTTTCTCCCATAAACCTAAGAAAAGAGTAGGATTTAATACTTTGAAACATCATAAAACCTTGAGAGGTTCACAACTACTTCTTCTTGACACTGTTTCAAGTGCACCAGCACCTTTTTATCATTTTGAGATGGTGCCTTTTGATAAGTTTGTTTTGGATTGCGTTTATTGTGACAATCAAAATGAGCAGGGCCTACCAACTTGCCATACTTTAGATAATATTTCTGGCTTTTATTGTATAATAGCTGTGTTAAAAGATAAACCTGCATTGTTTCTTAAATATATGTATAAATCAGGGGCAGCCACACATTCGTCCAAGGCAAACGGGGATAAAAGATTGATCTCGGCCTCCTATCACTACCACTGGGCTAGTTGACAGTTGAATTGGCCGGTTCCGACTCCCGAGTTCCGGTTAGTGGGGGGATGAGGAGGGGACTACAGGACAGGGTGATGTTGATAGGTGGTAGGGTGGAGTACAAGAAATATGTCTGGAAAAATAACTAAAATATTTTTTTCGTTTTGGGAAAACATGTATCATGTATCTTTACTGAAGGGGGGGGGATTCAGTCACGATGGTCCATAGGCCCAAATGTAAGAAGATAGACATAATCTGGATTCATATATTTAGATCTGGTCCCATTAGTCTTTTTTATTTCATCTGATTATGTGATATTACCTGTAATACGGGCGCTCAGGATATTACCCATATCCACAACTAAGGTGATCTTAGGTCTTGGGATATTTTGCTGTTGTTATGTTGCCCGGCCTGTCCTATAAACAGTCAACGGATCTTTAACGTGCACAGAATGTGATCTACACACAAAACCTCCCGTTTACCGTCTGTCTCCAATAGGACTATGTGTCGATCCACCTGCTTGGATCAAGGAGTCTGGGTTACTAGAAAATAATCGAGAAAATATTTCAACGTGTCGAGAACGAACCACGATCGTTTGGTTGAGAGGACATCAAGTCCCCAGTCGAATGTATATCACGTGCAGTGGCTCTGACAGAGAGAGAGAGAGAGAGAGAGAGAGAGAGAGAGAGAGAGAGAGAGAGAGAGAGAGAGAGAGAGAGAGAGAGAGAGAGAGAGAGAGAGAGAGAGAGAGAGAGAGAGAGGAGAGAGAGAGAGAGAGAGAGAGAGAGAGAGAGAGAGAGGCAGAGAGAGAGACAGACAGACAGACAGACAGACAGACAGACAGACAGACAGACATTGAATAAAGAAGGCAGTTTACGAACAGGACTCATACTCTCAACATCGTTGTTCAATCCTTCAAAAATATGTCTTGTATTCTACAATCGGTATCTGTTTATTAATTAAGAATTCAGTTATTGTAAAAAAGAAGAAGAAGGTTCTGGTCTCAACACACCACGAATGCTTAACGAAATAAGCAAAGAATTAGCTAGTCCACTCTGCAATTTATTAAATAAATCCTTAGAAACAGGCATCTTGCCTGGAGATTGGAAGAATGTAGAGGTCCTTATACGGCTTATATAATATATATTTTTAAAGGCTACAAAACAGATCCAGGTAACTACAGAGCAGTGAGCTTGACCTGCATTGCATGCAAAATTTTGGACAGCTTCATAAGCGATACAGTAGTAGATCCCTTACTAAAAACGACTTATATGTATACTAAATGCCAACATTGATTCAGGAAAAAGAGATCATGTGTCACACAATTATTAGAAGTAATCGTCAAACTAACAGAACTGATATATAATGGAGGAGAGGGGAGTCAGTTTATATAGTGTAGCCTACTTGGATTTTAAAACAGGTATTTGATTATGTACCTCATGAAAGATTGCTAACTAAATAAAAAATCATAATATGAAGTCACTGGTAATCTTTTAAAACTGGATCAGAAATTGTCTCGAAGAAAGGTCACAATCAGTGAGAGCGGGCGAAGAAAGATCCAAGAAATTTAGAGTGCTAAATGAAATTCCATAGGGTAACATTATAGGACCTATACTATTCACTGTATTTTTCAACGATTTACCGGACATGACTCAAACCACATGCAAAGTATTTGTAGATGACACCAAAATATGTGACAAAAAGCAGGAAGATCCAAAAGGACATAAACAAACTCCAATAATGGTCGATTAAATGGTACATATACTATAATGTAGCAAAATGCAAGGCAATGCATATTGGCAAACAGAACGAAAAGCTTGAATTCACCATGACTACGAACGATGAAAGGGAGAAAATATACATGTGTTGAAGAAAAAGATCTAGAAGTTACTTTTGATAAGGATCTATCCTTTGATCTTCACACACAGAGAGTAGTGTACAAAGCAACCAGATGATGGTGTTTATCGGAAGAATGGGGTCTATGTATCGATGATTGCGGTCACGTGACTGTGGTATTTACATCGGTTAGCAACACCGATGCGTATACCGTTAGTAGGCCTACAGGCCTGGAAGAAGATTTAGATTTTGTTCTTCGTTGACTGATAATGATATGAGTTTTTCGCTTTGCCAAGGCATTGTGCTGCCTTTAAATGTTTAAACCCCCTTGCAATTTTGAAAGTGAGTTACATGTGTCAAGAGACTAGATCTAGATCTACATTTCAAGCTCACGAAATACAGTGTCTTATGTTTTCTGCCCTGTGATGTGGATGCCTTCCAGTATAAACATTTTACTGGTAAGTACATTTGGTGCGTATTGTTTCATTTGAGATTGAAGGAAACTAGATCTAGATCTAGTAGTTTTGATTTGTAACAATAAAATAACATAGCCTTTTATTTTATTAGATCTAATAATCTCTCATTCGGAATTTTTTTTACTCAGCAGGGAGTTAAGTGTCAGAGGTGAGAACACCACACATGCCCAGACTGTCCTTAAACAATCAATGGATTTTTAACGTACACGGAGTGTTGTGAGCTGCACACGGAACCTCCTTTTTAACGGCTATCTCCAATTGAAGAGGCTGTCGATCCACCTACCTGGACCGGGAAAAGGGGAGGGGATCTGTTAAATGAAGGAAAAATAGGAAATTGTAAGGCCGGTCCATCATAAATGTGGTGATCTCAGGGTGAATTAGTTGCCAGTTAAAGGAATTAAATGAAAGAAGTAGGAACTAGAACTTACCTGCAGCCCCCATCAACTATCCCCTCTCGTCGTGTTATAAGACATATTAAAGGATATATATATATATATATATATATATATATATATATATATATATATATATATATATATATATATATATATATATATATATATAACCCTTTTTTCAATACAGAATAGAGACAGCAAGACAGTTGAAATCGGATGCACACTCAACCAGAGAAACAGAGAAAGAAAATATCATAGGAAATTGAGGGAGACTGAGAGGAGGAAGAAAGGGGGGAGGAGGGAAGGAGAGAAGAAGAAATAGGGAAGGGGTGAAAAGGAAACATAATTAACTGTGTAAAGCATTTGTTAGGCCTCATCTAGAATATGTGAATACAAAAAGAAAGGCAAATGTGCAAAGTACAGGCATTAAAATACTTAAAGAATACAGAGACTTAAACTACCGGTATACAGAAAGATTACAATATCTACAATTACACACATTCAAATGAAGAAAGAGAAGACATATGACATTAATATGCATGCTCTTTTTAAATTATCAAAAACTGGTTGTGCTAGAAACAATGATGGAAAGTTTTGATCTGACAGAACTCGACAGCTTTGAAAACTCCTAGATAAATACCTTAATTTGAAATACATTTTCTTTATTTACTGTAAATGTATAATGTTCTACTACTACTACTGCTGCTACTACTACTACTACTACTACTACTACTACTACTACTACTACTACTACTACTACTGCTGCTGCTGCTGCTGCTGCTGCTGCTGCTGCTACTGCTACTGCTACTACTACTACTACTACAATTACTACTACTACTACTACTACTACTACTACTACTACTACTACTACTACTACTACTACTACTACTACTACTACTACTACTAGAGATAAAGACAAACAATGAGGCAAGGGGCATGTCGGTAGTGAAGGTAATGACATAATATAATATGAAAGCACTATAGGAACAAAGATGTAGGTAGCGTAGTTAGCTAGGTTGGTAGCCCGCTTTCTTTTCATGGCAAGGCAGTGGGTGCTCCCGCAGAGGTCGTGGGTTCGATCCCCATGGTGGCCAAGATTTTGTTCTGTCTATTCCTTGTATTGTACCTGTGTTGTTTTCCTGTATATCTGTTTATATACATACTATGTATATTTTATATATGTGTGTGTGTGTGTTTATGTGTATATATTTATATATGTGTGTATGTATATATGTATTTATGTGTGTTTATATGTATGTATGTGTGTGTGTATATATATATATATATATATATTATGTATGTATATATATATTATATATATATATATATATATATATATATATATATATATATATATATATATATATATATATATATATATATATATATATATGTGTGTGTGTGTGTATGTAATATATAAGTATTCTTCCTTTTTAAATGGGGTTGGCGGCTTATTAAGATGCTGCATTGTCTAGATTGTGAGTGGGGTTGTTTTTGCTGGATCCACGTAGATCTACTTTGTACTTGGTATTCTTGCAGCGGCTTTGATTTTTGTACGTGGAGATGCCATATGAAACTGTTGATGGTTTAAACGTATATAAACGAATAACTGATCAAATGTTGTTGTTTTCTATTACTATTATAATATTATTGTTATTATTGTTACTGTCTCTGGCTGTGTCCACACTAGGAAATGAGCCTGCGGAATGTTTGTGCATTTGTGGTGTACTCGTCACGGTCTGCGGTGGCATGAAAATGGGCGATTGAGAGGAAGATGAAGCTTTGTGTGTGTGTGTGGGGGGGGGTTGGAGGTGGCGGGGTGAGTATGGACGAGTTTGCGTGTATGTGTGTCAATGTTAATCATGGTTATATTATGTTCAATTTGTGTTACATGATGGTGCAAGTGAACGATGTTTTGAACGATATATTATGTGTAAACTTATTATACTAAATGTATGTTGTAACATGGGAAATGTAAATCAAAAGAAAATTGTCTTCAGTGGACAATAAAATTTCTTCTTCTTCTTCTTCTTCTTCTTCTTATTCTTCTTCTTCTTCTTCTTCTTCTTCTTCTTCTTCTTCTTCTTCTTCTTCTTCTTCTTCTTCTTCTTCTTCTTCTTCTTCTTCTTCTTCTTCTTCTTCTTCTTCTTCTTCTTCTTCTTCTTCTTCTTCTTCTTCTTCTTCTTCTTCTTCTTCTTCTTCTTCTTCTTCTTCTTCTTCTTCTTCTTCTTCTTCTTCTTCTTCTTCTTCTTCTTCTTCTTCTTCTTCTTCTTCTTCTTCTTCTTCTTCTTCTTCTTCTTCTTCTTCTTCTTCTTCTTCTTCTTCTTCTTCTTCTTCTTCTTCTTCTTCTTCTTCTTCTTCTTCTTCTTCTTCTTCTTCTTCTTCTTCTTTTCTTCTTATTATTATTATTATTATTATTATTATTATTATTATTATTTGTCTCGTCTTTGATCCTATGGGGCTTTCATATTATACTATGTCACTACCTTTACTACTGCTGCTGCTACTACTACTACTACTACTACTACTACTACTACTACTACTACTACTACTACTACTACTACTACTACTACTACTACGATTATTACTACTACTACTACTTCTAATACTACTACCATCACTACTACTACTATTACTACTACTACTACTACTACTACTACTACTACTACTACTACTACTACTACTACTACTACTACTACTACTACTACTACTACTACCACTACCACTACTACATGTACTACATAAAAAGGAGGTCGGGCATGCAGATCACAATACGCTGTGTATATTCAAGATTCCTTGGTTGTTTACTGGGGAGTATGGGCAAAACATTAAAACAGATGTGGATGTGGGTAAAATTAAAAATCAAATCGTATCATTATTGTCGGTTTTCAAAGCCTCAATAGGCCGATGTTTACCTTCCGTCGGCACACAGTCACTTCGATAGAGAATTCCTAATTTTGGGAAGCCAGATGAGTGATTGTTCTGACATAAACATCAAACTCCACAATGGCAGACATGGAACAGCGATGCTCCCCAGATGATGAGGAAAGGCGAGGAAGGAGGCATGATGATGATTATCGACGGGATCGCGACAGACGCCATGGTAGACACAGGAGAAAGAGAAGTAGATCTA
>JAXRKP010000002.1:630000-717500 GCA_037039925.1 Doris montereyensis | reverse complement strand
CAGGACGAGGCAGTCAGGAAAAACTGGACGCCTGGTCTCGCTACCTTCAAGAGGTGCAAAAGTACAAGAAGGACAATTTGGTAGAGGAAGACAATAGCAGGCCCTTGGTGAAATGAAAGTCAGTCCGTCTGCCGTCAGATTTGAATACATCCGATAAGCCTTCGTTTTTGCTCCAAGATAAGTTGCTTTGTATTACTGTAACTGTAAATTAGAATTTCAATGTCAATGTTCATACATATACATTAATTTGTGTCAGTCCCTTTTGTTTCGTCTGTATCTTGTAATTGCCTGTGAATGTATAGGAGATAATGTATGGAATAATGAAATAAAACGTCATGCTTGAACGAGTCGGCAACCACATTGCATTCATTCACTGTCGACCAAAATGCATGGTCCTAAGGAGAGGACACATTTTTAGCTTTACGGCCACTTAGTATTTGGATGAAAATATTATGCTCAGACACCGGCTTTTCTCTTTGTTAATAGTGTTAAGTATTTTAGTTTATGCCAATACAGATTACGAGAGCTTTTTGATGTATTTTGTTTTTTGTAGCAGGGTATGGGCGTTGTTTTTTTATATATTTTTTGGTCTATAAATAAAATGAAAGCTTTCTTGTTAGTGTCCTGAGATGAATAATTTTTTTCACTATCAAGGGGAACCGACCTATTCTTTGTTCATCAAATTCATCAAATTATTTTGGGTTTTTCGATTTTATGCTTGTTTACCGTATAATTTGGCTCTTTTCATCAAGAAAATTGAGTGGGCGGTTGGTAGGTGCTACTGGTAGGTCTTACTTCTTTCTTTTCCCTCTTTCATGTGTCCTTTATCTTGCTGTTTCCTCTTAATTAATTCGCCTTGAGGCATTTGATGGAGGATGCTGTAAATTCCAATGAAACAAACAAATGAAGGAAATTGAACTTGAGAGTACGTTGTGTATTGAGATAGTCCATTTTAATAAATAACGGAAAAGTGCTTTTACCTTCCTTGCTTTTCTGTTTTAATTCTGAAGGCTTGACGTTGATAGAGACGAAAGAGGGAAGAAGATAATATACCTTTTTCGTGTGATCACATTTGTTAATATCTATTTGTCTTTTGGCTATACCTTATTTTTCACACATGGTGAGTCCGACACGGAGAGTTGAGATATGTTGTGCCAAGGAGTGATAACTTCACCGATAAAGGGCAGCTATAATATTAATAATAATATTATTAAGTTGTTGCCAAACTGTCATCTTAGATCCACCAACTGGTAATGCTGCGTTTTTCTCTGCGCTTCCTTCCCAACATTTTGTGTTCACCCCATAACCTCAAGTGGACACCCACTTTTCTTTTAAATTTTAGCGGAATTAAATTTTGTATGTTGTAATATATGATAATACATGTATATCTGAGTCTTATGTATCACATAGCAGGCTAAAACTAAAAGGGGAAGTCTCTACAGCAGTTTTTAGGTACAGTAGTGCTCTACCTAAGAGGCCAGCATTCAGGGGAAAAGTGGCCTCCAACCGGACAGTCTCTTAGGCGAAGACACTGGATATAAACAAGCTCATCATTATGTACGATTAATCAATCATACCTTTAGGCCTAAGTCTTATACTCATACCTAAAACAGGAGGCATGTAGTGGACTAGTAGTAGTAGTAGTAGTGCATATAGTAGCGATAACATAATGGAATGTGTACACTCAATTAGTGACCAGGCCTCTGTGAGTATATCTTGACTTGAAGGATATCATAATAATGATGATAATATAATTCATTTTTATAGCGCCTGCTCCCATCTTACGACAGCTCCAGGCACATAATTATACATATATATATATATATATGTACATGGTAAAAAAATGATATATTTATATCAATATCATAGTCCCACTGGAGTGATTGTGGGGGGGGGAAAGAGAGAGAGAGAGAGAGAGAGAGAGAGAGAGAGAGAGAGAGAGAGAGAGAGAGAGAGAGAGAGGGAGGAGAGAGAGAGAGAGAGAGAGAGAGAGGGAGAGAGAGAGAGAGAGGGGGGGAGGAGGGAAGGGAGGGAGAGGAGAAAGAGAGGAGGGAGAGAGAGAGAAAGACGCCCCTTCAAAATTACTTCAATGCCTGTGCTGTTCATTATAAGTTCATCATAGTTCATAATGTATGTATTGGTTGTCAGAGCAATGCCAAAGGGATGTGTCATCTTCACACTAAAGACACTTGTTACTTTTGAGGTTGCAATAAAATGCAATCAATCACTTTGCTGACCATAGATCAAACATGCCTTTGGCCTTTTAATTTTATCTTTCCCTTTTCCTTAAAGCATTGTGTATTTCTTCCGCTGGATGACATTTTAGTACATGCCTGTAATTTTGATTATTGTTATTTTATGTTATGATGAGCTTCTTATAATTTTTTAAATGTTCATGTTATTACTTTAATTTTCAAGGTATTCAAGCTTTTTTTTATTATCGTTAATATTTTGAGGTGTTACATCATCTGCTAATTTCCTCAACATAGAAAAAAACAAATAATTTTCTGTAAATGTAAATAAATGTTGAAAGTATTATAGGCAATTTTCGTAGTTTGGTTTAGTACATAGTACATAGATCTAATGTAACTTGTAAGGGGAAAATTACTACTGAAGCATGATGAATAATTACCATAGTATTGTAGCCATGGATATGCCTACCATACCATTACACATCGTTCCCTTGAAAGCACAGATACAATGGCAGAATTCGAATATTCATTTTTTGTAGCATAAATTAATATTTGCCCGATATTGATATGATTATGATAATTTCACAGAAACATCTGGTTTGACAAAAATATACAAATGTAAATGATGAGGTTTTTTTTTATTTAAGTGTCTTCATCGTTAGACTACTACTACTTTTACTACTACACATTGAGGAAATAGTTTGTTTAGCTCTCCTGTAAAATCTGTTCCATAGTGTCTATGTTTTCATCAAAGCGATAGTGATGTGTACATGTATTATATTTATATATATAAACTGTTCAACAAAAGAACTGCATATTATTTCTGCACTACAGTGTATGTAGCTTAAAATCCTTTCTAATTTCTATGACTTGTCGCTCATATTTCATAAAAGAGTGTTTTGTTTCATCATTGTGAGTGAGTTCTTTTCAACCGATTTTTAAGATTTCATTTCTGTGATTTTGTCCTTTTTGTATCTTTAGTTTTGTTTAGATATGATGTGCGCTTCTTTTGCCTAACAGTTATATATGTATAGATTAAAAAAAAAAAAACATTTCATGACATTGACATGATCTTGTTACTGTGATTTACTCATGACAACGTTCTGATTTGATAGCGTGTGGGAAACCACCATGGACCAATGATGCTATTTACTAGTGATAGACAGAACTTGAAAGTTTCAAACATGATATGATGAGGATTAGATAATGACAGTCATTGTCAAGGCTGGCAAAAATTTCAGCATACTAAATATCACCACACCTGGCCATCCCGTCGACCCAGCAGTGAATGGGTAGCCAGGTCTGGAATTGGTAGCCAGGTCTGGAATGGGTAGCTAGGTCAGGAATGGGTAGCCAGGTCTATCTAGATTCGGCGAAAGCAAAGTATAGGCGGCTTGAAAAGCAATTTCAAACTACATGTACCACATTATGCCATTTGCCTAGAAAAATCCGGGCTACTCCAGATTACCGTATGTTCAACTCTTCTATGGGACTTACTTTCACTACATTGCAGTTGTTCCCTAAAGATCATCATATATCAGTTATTTGTGTCTCATATTGTGTTCCTTGGGAAAGACATCCAACACACATTTCAACCAGGTGCTAGTGGATACACAAACACCAATACCTGCAGTAGATTATTTCTGATTAAAGGAGCCGATGTACATGTATTTTTATTATTACTACCAGTTCCACTATTTCGTGCTGTAGAAACCAAGATAAGCTCCGGTCCTATGAGCTGTAACGGCTTTGAATGTTTTTTTTTATTGTACAGGGGATATTAGATTAAAAGTCTTCATTGTTATTGTAATCATTCACATGAAATACGAAATTTATATTTATGGTCTGTTGTCTGATTCCTTCGCAGTCAGTGGTCAGCTTGTCTTGATTTTTCTTTCTTTTTTTTGGGTTCTTCAAATTCCAATTAAAGAGTCATTGATTACATTGAAACTAAATACTTTTGTTTTGTGTGAAATTTTATTTAACTTCATGTTGTCCCTGAATTTGAGAATGGCTCTTATCTTAGTCAACTTCACAATTTTCTAAATTTTTTCTTCATTAATAGTATCATTGAAAACTCATTTTATTGAGCAACTTTTTTTGCTTCATGTTCTTTTTCCCCCACTTAAACATAAGAACCTAGAACTATGATACTAGAGAGTAAAACAATTATTTGTTTTGACAGTTGTCTCCCTGTAGATGTGCGTCTTGTTTTGACATATTAATATTCATATTAATTATACATATACATGTATATATCGACGGTGAAAGTCGCCAACCGTGAAAGTCCAATTTTTTATGTTTTGAGAAAATCAAAGGAAAAGATGCACGTTTTAAAAAAATTATTTAAAACTAGACCCAATAGGGATACATGTATACTGATTGCTCCGAAGGTTATTATACTGGTTTTTATTGGTTCTTTTGCCACAGAACCTTAGCTAGACAAAGCCTAGAGGCTTCCTAATAATCAAAGTGTGGGGGGGGGGGGGTGTTACTAATTTTAAACTTACTCAGTTTGCGACTTTCACTGGCTATTATTCTTGGATTGTCTACAAATACAGCAGGCTTGAGTTTTGTTTGTTTTATTGAGATTCAGCCTCTCCATTGTATGCGGTGGTCTCAAGGTGAATTAAGAGGAAACAGCCAGATGAAAAGCAGGTGAAAGAGTTTGTTACATTTGAACGGAAATGGAATATATAAAATATAACCTGTTCACCATTTGTGTGTCAGTGGCCCAGTGGTAAAACTGCTTGACTTGGTTCGAATCATAGCAAAGCAAAGCTTGGCCCAACATTGTGTTCTTTGGGAAAGACACGTAACAGTAACATAAGTTTTCCCACTTGACTGACCCAGTGCTAATGGTTACTAGCATTAGCTTGGGACCCTTGTGTGCTGTCGATGAGGTCATACATTTGTACTGAGATATGCTCTGGCTCTGTGGGCGATCAAGAAACTTTTTTGACCGTATGGTGATGTCAGAGTGAATTGAGAGGAAACGGCAAGATAAAAGAACAGGTGAAAAAATAAAAGAAAAGAAGTAGGACTTATCAGAAGTGCTTCCCACCCCCAGTGGTCTTGAGAACCATACAAAGATGTTTCTAACACATTAATTCATTGACACAGACAGGTGAGATACTATAGTCATACAAGACAAAGTGTACTAGAAATTGGAAATCAAAACAGCAATGACAAGTCAGGAATTTTTTTCTTTATTTAAAATATTCATAATTTACACGTAAGTTATATTATTACTCTGCATTTGAAGCATGGCTGATTAATTCAAGAGGAAAGGGGGCCGCACAATGTCACCAATAATAATAATAATAATAATATGCCAACAGAAGAAAAAAGAATTCTGTCCTGTTGATCAAATCAAAAGCAAATTAAAGAGATTGACATAACAAAATAAAAGTAAAATATCATAAACCCTCTTCTCATATACGTACGTTCTTACATTCGATTCAGTCTATCTGAACACATAGGTAGTCAAATGAATCCCTGAAGCATTCCTGTGGCAGACAATCACACATGTAAGACCAAACTAAACAATAAAAATACTAATAATTCTAAACAAAACAACTTGAAGCTGAAGACAGTAACGGACCAATCAAATCACAGCATGCATGTGCATAAATAATTTCCCACGGTAGTGATCCCTCTTGGCATACATTTTCACAGACTATTAGTAAGGGAAGAAGGGATATTATTCGTATTACAGGAATCCAAATCCATTAATACAAAACCATTTCACCAACAACAATTTCATACTGTAGTACTGTAATTAAATAATTTGACGATATCGGACAATAACCCATTCCCCAAGGAAGGTACTGTACTTACATGTACATAATATTTTACAAAACAAAACCGCAGAGTATAGACAGGAAAAATGTAAGAATTACATTTACACCTTTTCAATACAACACAAGATCACAAAATTACTCAAGTCACAGACTTAAGAGATTTTCTGTGCGCAAATCACATTATTAAAGGCATCACTCAAAATGAATATATCTCTAGTAATACCATTACCATTACATTTTAATAACAAGGCTTACTTGATGTTTTCAGGAAATTCATTACGTTTTCACAAACTGTCACTGACAAGAAAGACAACATTTCCAATAATAATCACATTTGCATTCAAATCAGGAAAGGATGTTTAGGCCCATATATAATTCTAATAATGACATTTGAAATCAAATCAGGAAGAGATGTTTAGGCTCATATATAATTCCAATACTGACCTTTGCATTCAATCAGGAAGATATGTTTAGGCCCATATGTAATTCCAATAATGGCATTTGAAGTCAAATCGGGAAGAGATGTTTAGGCCCAAATATCATGAGGTCATGCAACATTATTAATCAGCATTTAATTTTAGTCCATGACGGCCTAATATCACTTATTGTCAGACTGAGCAAAACCAACCATCCCCCCCCCCCCCCCCATTCCCAAATACAAAACTCGGGCCATGCATGAGTGAAAGTGAGGAGAGAGAATTAAACTGGGCCCAAACCTTGCTGGTCCCCTTCTCAACAACCATTTGTCATTCTCAAAAATTAAAGCCGCTTGTTGGCTTCAGTCCATGTGTGAAATACATCACAGCTTTATCAATACACACACTGTGATAATATAGTGACTAGATAGTTTGGTTGGGATCTGTTGTTGTTTTTCACCCTCCCCCCCCCACACACACACACTTTGTAAGTTTTGGGTCTAGCACCACAGCCGAGTTATGAGCATATTAATCTATATCAATAACAATATCATCATGTCTTTATATTATGGTTATAGTTGTAGACCTTACAAAATATTTTTCATGTCAAAACTCAAAAGCAATTCAATACACCTTTGCCTTTTCCTGGAACTAACTTTCCCTGAGAAATTTACCACTTACTAAATACTAAAAACGTTTATTACTAAAAACTTTGTAAATCTGTCCACCTCTTTAAATTGACCACATCAGACAATTCTGCAACTCAATTCCAATTCATTATTACTCATGAAATACATTTCTGTACTTCAAGGTTCTACCAGTTGTAATGCGCATTACCAGGGTACAAATATTATTTTTACTATTTCTTTTTCCATATGACTGTTTCATGAACAATGCACAAGCATATGAAATACTGTTATACGTTATTTTACAAGCCAAATTGCCTGCATTTTGTTGATGTTACTGATCCAGCAATGTTCAAACGTTTGTCCTTATTAAGGTGAAACAAGAGCTTTCAGCATGTCTCTCTTCCCTCCCCTTCACCCATGCACTTAGTGTCCCCAAAATAAACTAGCCAGGTGCTACTACTACATAGCACAACTGGCCCTATGTCAAATGTCAAATGCCATGCATAGAATGGGTTGTGAATGTGATGAGAGCCCCCTTAACTCACAGCGAGGTTCAACAGTCTAGGGAATGCCATGTGTGCGTGATCATATTATAAGAATTATTGATATTACAAGATGGTGTCCAGCTTCCATCTCCAAAGTAACTAGACGATAAAATAAACGCAAAGAAATGGCTATCTTGGTGGAATATAATAACATTTTCATTGTCACAAAAAAGAAGAGATTTTAAAAATCAGAATGCAGTTTCAAACATTTTGAAGACTTCATCTCACACTCCAACTTCAATCACACACAGTAGACATTGTAAAACTTCATGGTCAATATTAAAAAAAAAAGAAGCAAGAAATTGATTGGTTGACTAAAAATAAAATTGTGACCCAAGGAAGGTGAAAACTGAAGGTCGTAATCTTCAAAATGGAAAAGGGAGCGAAGATTACCAATGAGATGACAGGCGTACAAAGTTTAGACACAATGTCATCAAAGAGATGAGAAATAAATCGCATGGTGAAAAAAAATCACTGAATAATTTCTTTATTTGAATGAAATTGCAATCAGAGAAAATTGAATATCGGTTGAGAGGATAACGAATAAAAGAAAATGAAGAAATAGACAAAACACACAAACACATATACAAACTCTTTGCACCATAATTGTAAGGAGATAAACAAAACCAAAAAATCAGTGAATGGAATGCTTAGAGTAAAGGTGAGATGGAAAATTCATGCGCAATCTTCTCTCATTAATGTTATATGACATTGCAATACAACAGTTCCTTACACAGTCAAAACAAGAGAGACGTAAGATAAGGTAAACATCACACATCGCCAGACATTAATCACCACAAAAACTGCCAGTGCTCCCCCCACCTCCAGATTGTTTGATACAAATAGGAGATATGAGCAAAACATTTCAGCATTAAGTGGTCAAAAGGTTATGGAGAATATAAATATTGCAATGGTCTGTTTTGCCAGCTCAAACATAAAATAAACTACAACAAAAGAAACCCACATGTATAAATTTGGGTGCATTTAAAAGTTGATTTGTTCCTAGTTTCGAGCAGCCTTTGAAATTTAATATGTTCTGTTTTACAGTAACAAAAACACAAATCAAGGGCAAGTCTGCAGACAAGTCTTCCAACCATTTTACAGAACTTTATGGCTATGTCAAAATGAATCTGGCAACATTTAATCTAGATTAGTTAAGTTCCTGTGAAAAATACTGCAAAAGTCAGGCCTGAAGGGGGCAAAAAACAAAATTTCATAAAAGCTTCATAATACATATAAATTATTGATATGATATATGTTTTATGACTTCTTACATAATTTAATTCACTTGGCAAAATTTGTCGTACTTTAATTTTAGAAAAGGGAAGTGAGCAGACATCATCAACACTGGAATAAAAATGTGACATTGATACACTAGCTAGCTTAATCCAAAGAGAGCAAAGCAAGTTAGAGAAGGCGAGCATTATCAATGACGTATTTAATGTTCACATGCGACGTACAATATGTCCATATGTGTGACATACTTTATCTCTGTAGGTGCAATCTACCTCGGTTTCTAACCCCTCCCGATACCATCTCAATGTACCTGTTTACTGTCTTTGAGTTTAATGTACCCATTCTACATAAACAAGTTATGTTACTAAATAGCATAACCGAAAAGCATTGTTTCCATGAGTAAAACATACAAAACTCTTTCAAATATATCTATCTAGCCATTAACATTAAAATTACTGCCTTTACTAATATATTCATTCTGATGCTGGCTTACAGTGACTACAGACCTATCTGTAACCAATTTCCCCTTGTGGGATGAAGAAAGTATTATTATTATTATCATTATTATTATTGAGCATTCTTAGCATTAAAAATGACTGCCAGCCAGTGAGGAAGAAACAAAAATAAGTCGACAGCCTGAAACAGAAATGAAAATCCATAATTCCATCTAATAGAATACACTGATCCTTATCGTCAAGATGACAAAAAATCTGGAAAGTAACAAAGAAAAGCTACAACAAGTGCAGGTCAGAAAGACAAGCACAAAGACCAAAAATCAAAAAGATTTGCGGCCCAAATTGAAAGACAAGAACAGCAATACATAGCCATGAGAATAGCTAGAAAGAAGCCAAATCTTTGTTGCCTTTTCAGCAAGACTTGTTTTAGCAACCCACCTTTTCTCCTTTCAAAATCAGGACAACAGGCGGAAGTAATTTAAACAAACAAAGATGCCACTACAATACAATCTTTAACCCATTCCTGCCTCTGCAACCCAATGGGCCATTAGCCTAGCAGCCTACTGCAACCGAATGCGACATCAGCAACGGTGCCTAGAGTGCCCTAATGCCTCCATTGCTTACTTTTCGTCTTTGGACTCCTTAACAACAAGATCTCACAGTGCGCGAGACTTATATCATGGTGAATGAAACTTTCGGCTCTTTTGTGAAAAAGAAACCGCATTACTTGCAATAAATGGACCTAGGGTGGGGGAAGGAATGAGATCTTCACTAACAGCATTGACAGTAGCCAATGACCTCATAAAGCTGATGGTAAATGTAAATGCTACAGGGTTAGAAAAATGTTGTTAAACAAATAGTATACTCCCACATATAGACCATCGCAAACAGGTTTTCTTTGAATGAATTGATTGGGTGGAAAAATCACACACAAGTGAAAATAAAGTTGACAGTTCTAGGAATGGATGCGGAAATAAATCTTTAAGATGGACAAATGTATGAGGATAAAAAGGAACACCTCAGAACTGTGTCACTTAAATTAACCCACTTTGGGTGTGGTCAAAGATAGATAATATTATTAAAAACGTAATTCTCTTTCTGTTAATTTCTTGCCCCCGCACACCTCATCCCCAAGTTTACAAATACATTGAGTATTAATTTTGAGCAGAAATATCTTCACATAACTAATCATTTATGATATCAGTGACTTGCAACAAAGGAATTTAATGGAAAGAGAGCCGATTCACAAATTTTCGTTTACAAAAAATGTGTGTGTGCAGTAGCTCCTTTCCACACAAAACACTAGCAGTAACATGGGCAATTGTTTGGCAGCACAGCGAGCATCGCATATTTATCTGTTTTCTTGAGGTCTGTGTCCCACACAAATGATAAACAAAACTGTAACATGTACTAGGATATTAAGGGCACAGAGAAGGAGAAAAAAGAAGTGACACTGACAGTTCACCAAGTATGCTCTTATTGAAACTCGTGAAAGAACTCCGGTATCTTTAGTTATAAGATTACACTCGGTACCAATAATCTGATCCAAACAAGTTATAGATGCATTCTTCATTCAGTTGAGCACACTGTGTTGTCGGAGGTCCACCTTTCAATGAAGTCAAAGCCAAGCCAGGTACAGAAAAGTTAGTTACCAATAAGATTGCCTATGCTTTATATTCCTCCAAACTGTTTTTCTCAGCAACATCATCAGCGTTACGGCCGTACACCATAATTATTGCACAAGGTCATGATGATCTTACATCAACAAATTGCATTTCACATGCAGAGATATTCTTCCGGATCACCAATAACAAAACTGACAGGTTGCTGTGAAACCAACACAAAACATAAAGACAATACATCATTTCAACTACAACAACAAAAGAGAATCAATCCATGAACAGTCAAACAAAAATACAGCCATGAGTGTTCAAAACAAAAATCTACGGATAAAACAACAAGTGATACATGTACTAAAGAATTGTGGGGATTGACGACCTATCATGGCAGGATTTCCATTAATGATTTTTTTCTTCTTCTTTAAAAACAAAATAAATAAACAAATAAATAAAAACAAAATACGAAAGGAGAGAAAAAAAAGAAAAGAACCCCCAACTGTTTGAGATCAAAACAATAAATCAGGTGTTACTTGCGAGTCACTTTCTTCTTGTACTCTACAGGATTTTATGTTAGCACAATAGGTACCAACACATTGACTTTGTTTCTACAACACCCTTCATTTAAACCTGTCTGACTAAACACACTCAAGTGACACACATACACCTTGGCACTCAGTGGTGACCAGTGACGCTAGTAGACGTGTTCTTACAGTTACGGCCCCGCTGTGTCTTTCTGGAGTTTTCTTTCAGGGTTTCCTTACTGCATATTTGCAAGACAGGGGTGGGGGAAATTGGGACGTGGAATGGAAACACAGGACATGCAACTTCCTGATATCACAGGTAGCTGACAGGTGGGAGTTTGGGTAATGATGATGATGATAACCACGATGATGCCATAAAACTTATTTTCTGTAACTTGAAACACACAAGAAGCCGGCACGGTGACAATGTTAAGAAGGCTGGGTGAGCAGACTTTTGACATCCTCTAAAACGTTTGACAGGAACGCCGACACCGAGCTCTTTGCCTCCACACTCAAACTGCCTTCGTTCTGGAAGAAAGGACAAAGAAAAAGTGGCATAGAATTTATATTGTACTGACATAATAAAGAACTTGCATTCATTGGTCTGAGCAAAAATACTTAACATGCATTTTTTTGCATTCATTGGTCCAAGCAAAAACACTAAACATAAAAAAGAACTTGCATTCATTGGGTCTGAGCAAAAATACTTTACAAAACAAAGAACTGGCATTCATTGGTCTGAGCAAAAATACTTTACAAAACAAAGAACTTTCATTCATTGGTCTATGGGGACTCGGTAGTCCAGAAACAAAGTGTTGGCCTCACAATGAAAAGGTCATAGGTTCAAGCCCAGATGGTTGAACTTTTTTTCTAGACTTTTCGAGTAAAACCTATCCCCCTGGTCCAGGTGGGTGGATCGACATCTAGTCCCATCGGAGATGGACGATAACAAGGAGGTTATGTGTGCAGATCACAAGGCTCTCTGAATGTTAAAGATACCCCGACTGTTTTTACCAGGCAGCCCGGAAAAAAAATAATTATATCACCTTAGTTGTGGATGTGGGTAAAATCAAATTAAAAAAATCAAACCATGAAATCGTTCCATACCATTTTGACTAGTAAGCACACTGGGTGGCCCTGCGTTGAGCGACTGAAAAGCGATGCACTGGTTTCCACTTGTTCAACGACTACAATGAAGAAATAGAAAGACAAAATAACATGACAAAAACAATCAAAGATCAAAAACATGAAAATATTCAGCAACATAATGTGTTGCCATAAAACAAGATTGTCATTGCAATGAAATTTACCTCGCTCACCATATGTGGTGATCACAGGATGAATTGAGAGGTAACAGCAAGGTGTGAAAGATCAGTGAACGAGTGACAGGAAAGAAGTAGGACCTACCAGCAGCACAAGCCACTGACCCCAAAACTATAAAACTAAGACAATGCAGCTATTTTCATATCTTTATACACACCACAACAAACCCTATAAATGTGATGGGTCTTCCTTGAACTGCAAACATCAACTATTTCAATAACTCTTATGTCTTTGTTTGTTTCATTGAGATTACCCTGCATATCATATGTGCTGATCTTATGTGAAACATAAAGATGAAAGCCATGTAAAAGGATGAAAGAAAAGAAGCAGGTCTACTGGCAGTACCGGCCAAAAATCTTATTGCAAACACATTCACATTCAAATCATTTATTGGGGACTCTGTAGTCCAGAGGTAAGGTGTCGGCCCCGCTGACTTTTGAAACGTTTTCTGAATTTTTTTCAAGTAAAATCTACCTCCCGATCCAGGCAAGTGAATTGACACCTAGTCCCATTGGAGACAGCCGATAAAAAGGAGGTCGTGTGTGCAGATCACAACACTCTGTGCACGTTAAAGATCCCTTGGCTGCTTACAGGGCAGTCCGGACAAAATCAAAAATCCTACCAAAACCCCCATGATCACCTTAGTTGTTGATGTGGGTGAAATCAAATCAAAATCAAAATCAAAAAACATTTATTATGACAAGTTATGGCCAAACTTGGCCTCATGGACAAGGCTGTTGCCATCATTGCTCATCATTCCTGAATCATATTTCCATGTGTATTCAAATTTAACCTGAATTTTCACTTTTTTCCCCTAATGCATTTTTGGCTAATTTTTCCTGCCAATGTGTTGCCATCTAAGTTACTATGTAAATGTAAAAATTTTTGGGAAAAATTATTGGTTGCCATGTTAACAGCTTTTTGTGCAAATGCATGGGCTATCCAATGAAATTCTTTTTCAGACATATTCTTTAAACCCTTAAATAAGGAGTAAGACATATTTAATTTATCTCTGTTTTTAAATGTGCTTAAAAAATCAGTATTTTATTAAAAAATAACTATTGATAAATTTTGTATATTTTGATTTTAAAGGTGCACAAAAAAGATATGAAAATCAAAATAAACCAGTGAAAATCTCTAGTTCCAATAACAAATACTAGTCTAGCTGTGTACCAAATTGCAACACTCTGTGAGAATACTTTCTGAGATTTTAAGATTTTAAAAACGTTGTATGCTAGAAATCACATCTTTTGAGAAAAACGGGTTTGAAAATTCAACTTTCTTCAGAATGATACAGCCATATTAAAATTGGCCACTTTTCAGGCTTTATATAAAAAAATCAACTGTGTCATTCTAAAGATGTTGTAGCATTCTAGAGTGGATTTGGAAAATGGGTATTATGAGCCCAAGACTCTACTAACGCTTTACAGCTCACCCTCATAGTCTACAATTGCCTTTTGATACAGCTTTCTGCATGCATATCCACTGCTAAGTTCACTAAAAGGTGAATTTATAATGGGACCCAATTGAACTCATAGTCTACCGTTATCGTATGGGTGCGATCTCGCTATACTGTTTTTCTGTTCATAATCTTGTGTAAGACCTTGGGTAGTCTATGAGTTAAAGGTATGTAGCCAATCTACAAGACAGAATCTGATCAACAAAACTTACCTCGGAAGTGTAAATGGAAACAGACTTTAGCCAGGATCACAGACAAATGCGAGTCGGAGGGTTCAAGCTTGATGGAGCTCTTCTCCTCCAGGTCCCCACCACTGAGAAGATTTGCAAATTCTTCGCTGTTTGTACGAAAAGAAAGAAAAACAAAAAAGTTGCATTCAGTGCCACACCTTGTAGCATCTATAATATTTCTAGATACCTTTACACAATAAACACAGAATCCGGCAAAATACTTCATCTTAAATTGTAGCTTTACACACCCAACCCTCCCTGTGATAACAGCTCATAAAAAAACCCCCAACAATACAGAATGCTCTCAAGATTTGTTTGTTTATTCGTGTGATTAAAATATCCCCCATGCCAGCATATGCGACGATCTCAGGGAAAAATAAGAAGAAACAGCAAGATGAAAGATAAGTGAAAAAAAGGAAAGGGCAGAGGTAGGACCTACCAATATGATCCGCAAACTGAAAGACAAAGCAAAAAAAAAGCAAAAACGAACCATCCAATTCCATGAAAACAAACTAACACGTAATGACAGAATAGGATTAGTTTATGATTACAATCAATGCAGGCACACAAACTTTACATCACCATTACAATTTCAACACTTCTCTATGACAAGACCACAGTGGCGGCATCGGGGCGGGGTGTGTCCAGGTGAGACTTACCTGGAGCTGGCTGTGGCCACAAGGTAGGTACTGCATGGCAGCAGGATTCTGAAGTCCACCTTGTCTTGGGTGGCACCGTCCTCCGTCTGATGACAGGAAAGAATATCAACACGATGAGAAGGCAGAGCTCACAACTATGACTGTGCGTTACACACAATTACCACAATACATTTTGTTTCATTGAAAATAACCCGTTCATCATATGCAGTGATCTTAGCGAGAAAACAGCAAGATGAAAGACTAGTGAGAGAGAAAGGAAAGAGGTAAGACCTACCAGCAGTATATGCCAACAGTCAAGTACCACAATGCAACACTTAACTTGTTGAAGGAATTGTTTTTTTAAATCCCCCCAAAATTCTCATTCTCAAGCTCTTTACTCTTTCCTCATTCTCATGCTTTTTACTCTTACCTCATTCTCATCCTCAAGCTCTTTACTCTTACCTTATTCTCATCCACAAGCTCTCATCATTCTCATCCTCAAGCTTTTACTCTTACCTCATTCTCTCTTATCCTCAAGCTCTTTACTCTTACCTTATTCTCATCCACAAGCTTTTTACTCTTACCTCATTCTCATCCTCAAGCTCTTTACTCTTACCTTATTCTCATCCACAAGCTTTTTACTCTTACCTCATTCTCATCCTCAAGCTCTTTACTCTTACCTTATTCTCATCCACAAGCTTTTTACTCTTACCTCATTCTCATCCTCAAGCTCTTTACTCTTACCTTATTCTCATCCACAAGCTTTTTACTCTTACCTCATTCTCATCCTCAAGCTCTTTACTCTTACCTTATTCTCATCCACAAGCTTTTTACTCTTACCTCATTCTCATCCTCAAGCTCTTTACTCTTACCTTATTCTCATCCACAAGCTTTTTACTCTTACCTCATCCTCAAGCTCTCATCCTCAAGCTTTTTACTCTTACCTCATCCTCCATTCTCATCCACAAGCTTTTTACTCTTACCTCATTCTCATCCACAAGCTTTTTACTCTTACCTCATTCTCATCCACAAGCTTTTTACTCTTTTCTCATTCTCATCCTCAAGCTCTTTTACTCTTACCTTATTCTCATCCACAAGCTTTACTCTTACCTCATTCTCTTCCTCAAGCTCATTCTCAACTTTTTACTCTTATTCTCATCCACAAGCTTTTTACTCTTACCTCATTCTCATCCTCAAGCTTTTTACTCTTACCTCATTCTCAAAGCTTTTTACTCTTTCTCATTCTCATCCTCAAGCCTTTTACTTTACCTTTACTCTTACCTCATTCTCAAGCTTTTTACTCTTACCTCATTCTCAAGCTTTTTACTCTTTCCTCATTCTCAAACTTTTTACACTTACTTCATTCTCAAGCTTTTTACTCTTTTCTCATTCTCATCCTCAAGCCTTTTACTCTTACCTCATTCTCAAGCTTTTTACTCTTTACTCATTCTCTTTCTTTTTACTCTTTCTTCATTCTCAAGATTTTTACTCTTTCCTCATTCTCATTCTCAAAAACTTTTTACTCTTACCTCATCCTCAAGCTTTTTACTCTTTCCTCATTCTCATCCTCAAGCAATTTTTTGACTCTTACCTCATTCTCATTCTCAAGCTTCTTACTCTTTCCTCATTCTCATCCTCAAGCTTTTTACTCTTACCTCATTGTCAAGGTGATCTTGAAGATAAAGGAAACAACGTTGTCAGTTATAAACTGCAAGGTTTAAAGTCAACTACGCTGGTGCCTTAGCATTATGTAAAACATTGCCACAGAATCTAATGAAAAAAATCTTATAACTAAAGAATGAAACAAACCTCATTACGATGTAGGTGAGCGTCCAACACGTCAATCTTTTGTGGCATCGTTATATCGTCTACGGAAAAAGCAAACTGGCCCTCGTTCTGAGTTTGTGGGAGTAAAACAAAACGGGACTTTGACAGGATCATGGCCACTTTGACCCATCTGTGGAAAGGGAAAATAACATCCACGTTATATAATTCAACACATAGACTGTATTGTGTACATCATTTCACCAGGCATTCCTTTCTTTCTTTCTTTATCAGTTCCCATTCTACCTTTCGGTGTTGTGGGTTCAGATTACCTCCGAGATGATCTTTCTCCAGGATGCCCTGTACTGGCATTTTCTATTTCCTTCTAAAAACGTTAAAGTTTCGATAAAATTTCTGAGCTCCCAAAACATTTTTAGATATTTCTGAGCATCCGAGGGGGGACATTTCAGCAAATCATGACTTACCCCCCTTAGCAATTTGGTGTTGAGAGTATCTAACACGCTAAACTCCAGGTCCTTGATGGTGGTGTCTGTCAGGTTGGAAAAGACAACGGACACAACGACCTGGTCTTTACGCTGGGGGTTGATGCGTGTTTCATACGTCTGGGGGAAAGACAAGAGGACCACATGATGAAATGAATTTAGTTACAATGATCCTTTTGTTTCATCAAAATTTACCCATCCACCACATGTGGTGATTTTAAGGAAAATTAAGAGGAAACAACTTGATGACGGACATGCGAGAAAATGAAAGGAAAGAAAGAGCAGGACCTCACCGGCAACACAATTTGTAATTATCCTCATTATTACCAGCAACACAAATTGTCATCATCCTCATTATTACCAGCAACGCAAATTGTCATCATCCTCATTATTACCAGCAACACAAATTGTCATCATCCTCATTATTACCAGCAACACAAATTGTCATCATCCTCATTATTACCAGCAACACAAATTGTCATCATCCTCATTATTACCAGCAACACAAATTGTCATCATCCTCATTATTACCAGCAACACAAATTGTCATCATCCTCATCATTACCAGCAACACAAATTGTCATCATCCTCATTATTACCAGCAAAACAAATTGTCATCATCCTCATCATTACCAGCAAAACAAATTGTCATCATCCTCATTATTACCAGCAACACAAATTGTCATCATCCTCATTATTACCAGCAACACAAATTGTCATCATCCTCATTATTACCAGCAACACAAATTGTCATCATCCTCATTATTACCAGCAAAACAAATTGTCATCATCCTCATTATTACCAGCAACACAAATTGTCATCATCCTCATTATTACCAGCAACACAAATTGTCATCATCATCATCATTACCAGCAACACAAATTGTCATCATCCTCATTATTACCAGCAAAACAAATTGTAATCATCATAATTATTACCAGCAACACAAATTGTCATCATCCTCATTATTACCAGCAACACAAATTGTCATCATCATCATTATTACCAGCAAAACAAATTATCATCATCCTCATTATTACCAGCAAAACAAATTGTCAACATCCTCATTATTACCAGCAAAACAAATTGTCATCATCCTCATTATTACCAGCAACACAAATTGTCATCATCCTCATCATTACCAGCAACACAAATTGCCTTATTTCCTCCTTATTACCAGCAACACAAATTGTCATCATCCTCATTATTACCAGCAACACAAATTGTCATCATCCTCATTATTACCAGCAACACAAATTGTCATCATCCTCATCATTACCAGCAAAACAAATTGTAATTATCATCATTATTACCAGCAACACAAATTGTCATCATCATCATCATTACCAGCAACACAAATTGTCATCATCATCATTATTACCAGCAACACAAATTGTCATCATAATTATTACCAGCAAAACAAATTGTCATCATCATCATTATTACCAGCAACACAAATGGTCATCATCATCATTATTACCAGCAACACACACCAGCCGCCACACATCATATAAGACACCAATATTTTTATTATTTATTTTTGCTCTATTGCTACTTTCCCTGTCCACCATATGTGGCAATCTCAGGGTGAAACAAAAGAAAACAGTGAGATGAAAGACATATGACCAAGTTAAAGTGAAAAAAGGTATCTACCAGTAGTGCCCTCCAACTACCCACAGGATACCATTCAAATCTTCTAGACCACTTAATTCCATAGCACGCACGCACCCACACACACACATAAAATCACACACAAACACACATAACCACCAATCTTCATGTCTTAAATCAAAGAAAGATACATACCAGCTTGATGGCTGAATTTTCTGCCAAAGATTGATATCTTGACATTGGCTGTAACAGATAAAAGTTTGTACATTAGTCTCCTAGAACGGGTATGTTTCAAGTCACATGACATACACTGCTAAATGAAAAAAGTTGCAAAGACTAGGGATGAAATATCTGTACTGTTCTCAAAAAGAAGTGGCAAAGACTAGGGGATGAAATATCTGTACTGTTCTCAAAAAGAAGTGGCAAAGACAAGCAGATGAAATATCTGTACTGTTCTCAAAAAGAAGTGGCAAAGACAAGCAGATGAAATATCTGTACTGTTCTCAAAAAGAAGTGGCAAAGACAAGCAGATGAAATATCTGTACTGTTCTCAAAAAGAAGTGGCAAAGACAAGCAGATGAAATATCTGTACAATTCTCAAAAAGAAGTGGCAAAGACAAGCAGATGAAATATCTGTACTGTTCTCAAAAAGAAGTGGCAAAGGCAAGAAGATGAAATATCTGTACTGTTCTCAAAAAGAAGTGGCAAAGACAAGCAGATGAAATATCTGTACTTTTCTCAAAAAGAAGTGGCAAAGACTAGGGGATGAAACATCTGTACTGATCACAAAAGAAATGACAAAAACTAGGGTGATAAAACATCTGTACTGTTCACAAAAAGAATGACAAAAACTAGGGGGATAAAATATCTGTACTGTTCACAAAAGGAAATGGCAAAGACTAGGGTATGAAACATCTGTACTGTTCACAAAAAGAAACACATATCGACGGTGAAAGTCGCAAACCGTGTAAGTCTAAATTTGGATGTTTAGAGAAAATCAAAGAAAACGATGGTGCGCTTTTTTAATCTATTTTCACAGACATACACGGTTTGCAAGTGTCAAAACTAAACCCAATAGGGATACACCGATTGCTCATATAGTTCTATTGATTCTCGTGCACAGAATCCTAACTAGACGGGGCATAGGGGCTTCCTAATGTTAAAAAGGGAAAAAAGATGTTACTAATTTTAGACTTATATGGTTTGCGACTTTCACCATCGGTATTATTTTGATGTGACTTGCAATCCTTTCTTCGACTTATCGCTCATATTTCATATGAGTATTTTGTTTTTGTGATTGTGAGTGAGTTCTTTTTGGAGACCAATTTTTTTTTTACTCTTATTCTGATGCAGTCAATAAACTTTGGTATGAGTATTTTATTTCTGTTATTTTGTCCTTTTTGTGCTTTGAGTTTTTGAGATATGATATGCTCCTTTTTGTATTTTGAGTTTTTGAGATATGATATGTTCCTTTTTGTGAACAGTACACTTTTACACACTGTTTCTGTATGTCTATTTTTTTTGTTTCTCTTACAATTTGACTCATAGCTTGTGGTAAGAAGAGAAGCTGGCAACATGAATACAACAACTTGTTTTGGTGTTAGCCTCATGGTTGTAGTCATATCTTGTATCTAATGTTAGAATCCTTTCACCGTTTGTGCTACTAAAAACAGTTGTGATATAATCAAGTGAGTAAGAATCACTTTACTGGTATCATTATTTATCTCTTATTAAACAATAATTATATTTCCATAGCTGATAGCTGCCAAGTTTCAAAAACCAAAATAAGGAACACTCACACGCTACCTGTGAATCCTTTCATTTGACATGAGATATAAAACCTATAGTAGATACTTAACCGAAAACAAGTAAAAAAGAAGAATGACAAAAAAAATAGGACCTACCAAGCAGGGCCCACCAACCGCACACTCATAAACTACAATAGGTCAAGGCTGACCACTATGGGTACCAACAACAACAGCAACAACAACAAGAGATTTGTAAGAGGTCTTTGCAATACTCACTGGAATTTTGACCTCCGCTGGGGTTATGGGGGCTTCCTTGGACGGGGTGGTGATTCCTTCCGCTTCTTTCGTATTCGTTTTTGAAAAACTTTCTCCTTCAGCTTTTTCTTTTCCTTCTTCTTTTGATGCTTTTCTTTCTTGGTTTTCTTTTTCTTTTTCTTTTTAGATTTCTACAAAACACAAAGGGAACACAAATTGTCAAAACTTACAAAGAGTGAGTGTCCTGTAACAATCTTAGTAAGAGAGGGAAAGAAGGAATCTTTTTAAAAACTTCAATGGACCGTCCAGTCAGGAGTCTCTCTCTGCATCGGACTGGGTTTACATTCCATTAGTTATTGATGTCCACTATAAGTCATGAATGTGCAGTACTCACCAATCATAAAACTTCCATTATTACTAATTCTATCAATCATTCATTTGCTTACTTATTCACTCTGGTTCATGATGCTAACATATATTAACCAGTATCCGTAGACAACAAAATTGAGGACACTGAGAAAGACAACTTTAAACAAAAATAAAATGAGGCAAAATTCTGACAAAGAAATAACCGAAATTAAAGGTAACAGGTGATCATGTGATGATAAAATGATGGAACAGAAGCAACACCTATGACTGTGTCATCTAAAGACGTAAACACGCTGACCTCTTCAATGTGAGCTTGTTCTTCTTCTGACGACAAGACGACGTTTTCCACCGCCCACTCTGGGCCTGGAGCTAGCTGGCGAGGCAGACGGTGTGTCGGACAGGCCATTCTGGACAACCGGTTCTTCTGGTGTTGATTTGGATGGGGGCTCACTCGAATGCCACTCGTCTTTTGAAAGCCAAAATGACAAATCATCTGATTCCTGAGGGATACCATGGGTTTGGCAAATTAGTCATGAAGAATGTAGAAGGACTATCTTATCAATTCCTGGAAGAATTCATCAGTATAGTTTATAAAACTCAACAACTGGGCGAAATGAAGAAGGAGGAAGGAAAGTAAATCAGATCCTTTCAAATTCTATGCATTCAATTTCAAAGACTCTTGGTCTTTTTGTCTTACATTAACACTCATTATTTGTGTATTAAGGAGGCCTTATGGCAAAAATCGTGATACTGCTGTGAGAGAATCTAGTGCTGTGAGTTTGAAATCACGGCGATTAACGGTTCAAAACCCAAGCTGGCCCAGGTGTTGTTTCACAACGCTACTTTTTGTACTTTTAGAAAAGGCACTTTAATGGCTTTCCTCACTTTTCTCAGGTGTGAATGAGTACTCAGCTACAGGTAGAGAAAAAATCTTGTCATTGTGTTAGTATGAATCACCTAACAGGATGTTGTACTGTATGCTCCCAAGGAAAAACAGCTGAAAAGGACTCTATATGGGAAATGGCCTGCTAGGGGGAAATGATGCACTCTGGTAAGCCTGCACTTGTGCAGGGATATAGACTATGAATCCTCTACAAATTCAATTACATTTTTTTCAAGATTACTTTATAAAGTGCATCAACTAGCTTTCTTTGAAACCAAAAAAAAAAAAAAATCTGATGCAAGAGCTATTTGTGTTAACTTCATCAACTCTGTGTTTGAAAGCTAGCTTCTTCGTCTTAAATTAACTGGCACTTTTCTTTTCAAATTTACTGGTCGATCAGTTTTAAATTTACCGGCTCTTTTGGTGATGCCTTTTGTTCTGAAACACGTGTAATTTCTATCTCGTTTTCTTTTACATCAGCTGCCTCTGTGCCGTCCTGCTCTTTTGTCTGCGTGATGAGAAGAGACGGACCGTTGTCTGTGGTCTCACTTTTTTTGGACTTTTTTCTTGTCCTTCTGGAAAAGAATTCAAAGGAAGACAACCCTGAGACAAATATGTTTCAGTGACAAATTGCTTGTTATTTATAGCAGATAAATTCCATGCGGGTATATACAAATTGTTTATTATTTCCATACTATCAATTTCATGCCAGGGTGTCTTTGTAATTGAAGGGGTCATTTCAATAGTGTGCCCATGTCCATTTTCGTGAAAAACGGGACAGAGGGGTAATCCCACGGAATAAAAAGAAATCATGCTTGCTGAAAAGTGTGAAAATGATATGATGAAAATACAGCCGTATACAGCTTGGAATTCCCCCAAAACCAACAGTGCCAAAGTCCATGGTTTTGGGCATTTTACTCTAGATGAAATAATTGTGACTTAAGCACACTTAGTTTTGTCTTTTTCTTTCATTCATTCATTCGATTCAGCTCACCTTTCCTTTCTTCTCTTTCTTCTCTTTTCCTTCTTGTGCTTCTTCTTGGGTTTTTCATCATCTCTTTGATCATCAGGCATAGAGGTGCTGGAGACAACATGATGGGTCCTGACCGGCAATTTCTCATCGTCTCGTAACGGTCTGGAGAAAATTTACCAACATTAAGAAATTAACAGTATCTACACAGATGCCACCCTTTTCAAATTAGACTCTGAAAGCGCAAACTAATTCCAACTTGCACGATGGCTCCTAACATTCCAGAAAACATTGGGAATTTAACTTGAATCAACTCCCTTTAGTGTAAAATTATATTTTATAACGCCAATCGCTGGCAATTCTGGCGACGTGTGACGGTGGTTGCATCTCTGGACTTTCAAAAATCACTGAGTCTCTGCCGTTAACTTTGGGAATTGTGTACCATGGGCCCAACGTCACCATGCAAGAAAGTAAGTAAGTCCTAGTCTCAGAGCTAAGCATAGGGTAATCTGGAGTAGAGTCCTGGTTTTTCTAGGTATACGGCATAATGTTGTAGTTTGCCATTACTTTCGCTAAGTCTGAATAGACCAAGCTAGCCATTTCGCTGATGGGTTGAAACGAGGGCAAGAAAAATTTGCCAAGACTGGGAATCGAATGCGGGGCTCCTAGGTGGTAGTCAGATGTTCTACCGACTGGGCTACTGGCGACTTTATACAAGAAAACAGAACCTAAAATGACAAAGTCTGAAGGTTTATCCACTCTCTTTCCTCATAACCATTAACTATCAAAGTCTGCAGATAATTGACGAGTATGGCAGACAACCCTTTGACATGAGTTCACCATTAACTAACCAAAACAAAAATATAATTCTACAAGCATTTTCATTGCACATTTAAAATGTAAAAGAATCATGTGACAGTGCCCAATTTGATGAGCAAAGCCAAACTCACTCGTCGAGATTAATATCAAGAGCCTTGTAAGTCGCATTATGAGCCTTGTCATCGTCTTTATCTGAGCCGTCCATGCCCTGAAATGATATAAGAAATATTTTAGTTTGTTTCATCCGGATCTATCCTATCCATCATGTGCGTTGATTTCAGGGTGAACTAAGAGGAAACATCAAGATGAAAGAGGAGTGAAAGAGTAAAAGGAAAGAAACAGGACCTACCAGTAGCATCCGCTAACTACACAGTCATACCATACGAATTTACAACTAGACAGATGAAGTGCTCCATGTAGTATTGAAACCCATAACAGGGTACCAACTTCCACAACAGGGTATAAACAAATAAACACACAAACAACCAGCTTGGAACCAAAGAAAATCCAGAGAAAAGAAAAAGAAAACAGGGGGGGGAGGGGGAGAGCAATGTTCTGTGCAAAAAAGGTTTTTTATTCTTGTTACATTGAAATTAATTTACCCTGTCCCCCAAAATGAGATACCTCTTTTCTTTCTTTCATGAAAATTTACACTGTCCACCGTATGCAAGTGATCTCCAGTGAATTCAGATGAATCAGCACAATGCAAGCCATGTGAAAGAGTGAAGGGAAAGAAGTAGGATCTACCAGTAGCACCTGTCAGCTGCCTAAGCTAAAAAAGAAGAAGAAGAAAAGTACGAAAAAGGCCATACCTCTGGGGCGTCCGTCACTGTGCTGACCACATGCGGCACCGAAGTCCTCCTCCTCATCTGACACGTGTGGTTTGGCCTTGTCTTTCTTGCCCTTCTTCTTCTTCTTCTTTGATTTGTCTCTGCGCTCACGTCTCTCTTTATCCACTTTCAACTGCTGCATCATATACTTGTCCGAGGAAGAGATGCCTGCATTGATAAAACATTCCAAACATTACCAGTTGCACGGCTGGATGTTAAAATACACAACTGAAATAACGTCTCTAAAAATAAGAAAAGAGGCAGGACAAAATGGCAAACATAAAAAAATCATCTGTTCCCTAAATAGCATGTATGTTCGTTTGATTGTTTCACCAAAAATTTATCCCTTTCACACCATATGCAATGATTTCAGATTGAATTAAGAGTGAACAGCACGATCAAAGTCGTGAAAGAATTTTTTTCATCAACAAAAAAAATTTGATTACACCCACATCCACAACAAAGGAGATCGTGAGGATTTAATAAAAAAATTTTTTTGCACAAAGTGTTGTAATCTGCACACGAGACCTCCTTTTTATTGTCCGTCTCCAATGGGACTAGATGTCGATCCACCTACCTGGACCAAGGGACTAGATTTTACTCGAAATTTTTTTTAAAGAATTTTTTAACTACCCCCAGGGCTTGAACTCATGAACTTTTGGTTGAGAGGGCTGACGCCTTGCCTCTAGAGTACTGAGTCCCCCATGTGAAAGCTAGAAAGAAAAGAAGCAGAACCTACTAGTAGCTTTGACTGATTGATTGCGCTTTACCCTGTCCACCATGGCGGGTAATCTCAATGACCTCAGGGTGGATCATGAGGAAACACCAAGATGAAAGGATAAGTGAAAAAGTGAAAGCAAAGAAGCAGGACCTACCAGTATTACCCAAAACCATCCATGAAAATATGGTGGAGATGAGCTTGTGACTGATCGATCCGGACCACCTGATGCAGTGATCTCGGTGTGAATTGAGAGGACATAGCAAGATTAGAGACAACTAGCCTATCAAAAAAATTGAAAGGAGAGAAGTTGGGCCTGACAGAGAATCTGTCCACTGTGCGGGATAGGGGTAGGGGCGGGGTATGTATGTTTCAATGCATCTGCAGTGATCTCAGGGTTTATTAAGAAGAAATAGCAAGATGAAAGATAATAGAGAAGGGGAAAGGAAAAAGTAGTACTTATCCGCAGCACCAGTCAACCTCCCACAGGGAAGGATAATTGAAAGGAACACTAAGCTTTCAGTGACCCAACAATTTTATTAAGACAAAAAGGTGGCATTTCAATAACGACTAAAAACCTTCAGAAACTCCACATAAAAAAACCCTAAAAATCAAAACAAAACCCCAAAAAATCAAAACAAAACCCCCAAAAAATCAAAACAAAACCCCAAAAAATCAAAACAAACCCCCAAAAATCAAAACAAAAACCAAAAAAAATCAAAAACCAAACCCCAAAAAATCAAAACCAAACCCCAAAAAATCAAAACCAAACCCCCAAAAAATCAAAACAAAAACCCCCAAAAATCAAAACCAAATCCCCAAAAATCAAAACAAAACCCCCAAAAAGTAGCCTAATATTGCACACACGTGAGTTGTCACCTGGGACGTGCAACGGAACGGAGAGATCAATTTCGGCCACAGGAATATCGGAGGTGTCCTCGAGGTCCTTGTTGCGATCTTTCTTCTTGCCTTTGGAGTTGTCCTTCAGGTAGTGAGGGTTGTGTTCCACTTCCGTCTTTCGCATTTCTCGTCTCTGAAAGTAAAAGAGACAAGAGACAGAAATTTAATTTCATCATAAAAGAAAGCTCTGCACATATGCGTTTTTTCTGCAAATCACACGTGATGAAGTTCAACATCTTTTCTTCTAAAAACAAAATAAATGACATGATTCAAGTACCAATGACGATATTTGTTACAATGAAATTTACCCAATCCACCATTTTTGATGATGTCAGGGTGAATGAAAAGGAAACAGCAGGATGAAAGACAAGTGAAAGAGTGAAAGGAAAAGAAGTAGGACCTACATGCAACCCTGGCAACCGCCCACGCCAGTGATAATAAGTCTCTTCAATTTTACTTAGACTAACCTTTTCCAGTTCTTCTTCTGTTGGTTCGTACGTGGTCCTCCTCTCAGACTCGTATTGATACGTTGATCTGAGAAAGAATATGAAATGGGGGAAAATGAACTCACAAGATTAGAATAACCCACGAAAAAGAAGGAAATAAAATTACTGACCAATAGACAGCTAGACAAATGGAGAGATTATGCTTTAACTCATTATGGTTTAACCCGGCCGAAACTGGCTGTATATTAGACAGCCTGCTGTGTTTAGCGCGGCTGCCCGCTAGTTGCTTCCCATTGTTTAACCCAGCCGTGCGTAACATCTTCTCTTTCAACGATCAGATTGGCTTGGCAAACCTATCTTTGTCACTAATTTTAAATGCTATTATTTCTAGAAAGTTGATTTGTCTGTTTAAGCCTCTTTCTGGCGCTAAAGGTCATGACCCTAGAATAATACGTCACTTTCCGTGAAGCCTGTGCCTTTGTTTTTTGCTTCAATCGTCTACTTTTTTAACGCGTTGTCCGCATTTGTTTTTATTTTGATCATCAATTTTATCGTAATGGACTGCTACAATAGTGACATGAAGAGAGAAGAATCCTTTTCTTAACGCCACCCATCAGAAGCACACCGGAAGCTTAGAAAATGTAAACACACCATGGCAATCTGGTTGTGGGGAAATTAAATCTAGGTCAGGGAATGTGCACACTAATGAGTTGATTAAATGCCTTGCTTATGGCTGTGCTGGGTTTAGATTTTAATTACGAGTGCATCTTAACAAGGTTCATGTTTTGAATTTCATGGACACATACATTTATTCTTGGTTTCTAAAAAATAATACATTTGGTTAAATGACGAGACTCCTCCGAAAATGCAAAATAGACCACATGCAAGACATCCTGCTTAAAAGAAGACGGAGGATAGGGCATGTTTTAAGAAAAGAAGAAGGAGCATCACCCAGACTGCCCTACATTGGACCCTGAAGGAAAAAGAGACATGGCAGGTCAAAGACAACTTGGAGAAGAACAGCCGAGAATGAGATTAAAGACTGGGGCGAAACCCGTAATTCCATAAAGACGCTTTGCCATAAATAGAGAGAGAGACGGAAATGCTTCATTGCTGCCCTACATGCCAACTGGCATAATGGGCAGTAAGTAAAAGTAGTAATGATGACAGTACAACATATTACGTTGTACGTTGTACTGTCATCATGACCAAACCAAACTTCTTTGTTCATAGACAAATCAAGGATTCTATTATATTCTAAACATACCAAAAACTGTGACAGATAATAATCGAAGATGTATGCGACAAAATGTGTACGGGTATGTTAAAACCAAAATGGATGTCGAAGTACGAGAAGAAAGAAAAGATGTTTAACCTGAATTGGTCTTCGCCACCCATAAAGATAGATGTTGCTATTTCCTCGTCCGAACTGTCGGCTATGGGCTCGTTGATCCACTTGTCCAGGTTCAACCTGCAAGAGACAAAAGGTTGGTCACAAGTTGATAAAAAGGCAGATAGAGTTAAACACAATTTAATCAAAGTTACAATACAGTTTAGTCACAGCGTGATAAAAGTTGCAATGTAGTTTAGTCACAGCGTGAGAAAAATTACCATATAGATTAAGTCACAGCTTGATAAAAATTACCATATAGATTAAGTCACAGCGTGATAAAATTTACCATACAAAAAAGTCCCAGCTTGATAAAAATGATCATACAGATTAAATCACAGCTTGATAAAAATTACCATAAAGATTAAATCACAGCTTGATAAAAATTACCATACACATTAAGTCACAGCTTGATAAAAATTACCATACAGATTAAGTCACAGCTTGATAAAAACTACCATCCTAAAGGCACACAAAAATTCTTCAAGTTTAAGCTTATTACGTGGAGACTGAAACACTGTCAGTGTGTCCTTTAACACTTTGTCTATCTATGGAAGTTAAGGTGTGAAAGCAAGAATCAACATTGGTCTCATGACTGCCAAAAGAGTTTTAAGCTGAGTCTTGAGGCATGTGATGAAATTTTAGAAGATTATGGGAAAACGCGTGGCCGTCGTGGCCGAGGGGTTGGGCTGCCAGACTCGGTATCATGAGGTCCCTGGTTCGAAGTCTAGTAAAGCTAGGTCTGATGTTGTGTTTTAACTTCACTCGCATGTCCCCCACTCAACCCAGGTGCAAATGGGTACAAGCACTAACTTGGGAGTAAAAACCTGCATCAGACTAACGTTCTGTCCAGGAGGTGATTATTATCACCTGTTTCGCTTCATGCTACAGAAACCGGGATAAGCTTCGGGTCTTTGAGCCATAATGCCTTGAAGGAGATAATATTAAAAAAGTATAAGAATCTAGGAGATTTTAGGACAGAAATATTTCCTAGAAATTTTAAGAATTTCTAGAGGGCTTTTTGTCTACACATTCCCTTGTTCAATGAATGGAACACCAGTATTTTGTTGCCGAAAGTATTCTAAAGTTCTTTCTGATTTTTTTCATGGATTCACAGATGAGTGGCAACCCTGCATTACAAGGATAGGAATAAAAAACGTTGCGATAAAAATGCCACTCACCCATCCGGTACTGGCACCTTGCGTTGAGCTTTGATGGCCACTGGGTTGAGTTCACCTGCGTACAGGCCCTCCACCTCGTCTGCCACCAGGGCCCCTTTCTCCTCCAACTTGACAACGTACTTGACTATTTGAAGAATGCTACATGCCTGCAAATTTAAACAGTTTGGTGTTAACATTAGTATTACTTTACTACATAGATATCTTTAAACAGCCAATCCAAAATTGTCTGAACATTTATTACTATTATCAGTAGTAGTAGTATTATGTTATTATTAATAGTATTATTATTTTTATATCATCATCATTATTATTATTATTACTATTGTTATTATTATTATTATCATTATTATTATCATTATGACCAGCATCACTATATTATTCTTCTTATTGGTTTTCCCCCCAATATTAATTTTATTGTAATTATTTCTGTTACAAATGCTATAAAATACACCAGCTACACCCTACAATAACATAAGATTCACTAGAGCATACATTGTTCATCACTTTAAAAAAAACCCACTTTAAAACACAAAGCTCCATTAAAACTCTTGTCAGAAATAACCATTTCACCCCCCCCCAAAACACACAATTCATCGAGCTACACTGCCAAACTTTTCAAAATTTAAAAAAAAACACTCTTGATCATGTGAACCAACTCTAACTTGCACGGTGGCCCGTAAACTGTCAGAAAACATTAATAACTTAACTTAAATTAACCCCTTTAACATAAATAACAAAAAGTTGGCCTTTCTAGTGAAATGGAATGGTATTTTTGCAAATCCTGGATGGCATCCCTGGGCATTGATCCCAATCTCTCTGAGTCTCTGCTGTTAACTTTGGGTTTCTTTTCTTTTTTTTTAAACATACTTTTCAAGGTAAATAAAACTTACGGACTAAGCTGGAAAAAAACCCCTTATTGAATACATCTTTTACGTACTGGTTGAAAGCTATGCACTACTAAAGCTACAACGAAGGCCCTCAAAGTCTCGCTCACTCTTGCTTGCTTCTACTAAAGCTACAACGGGGTGTACGGAAACCCCTCAAAGTTTAAACTAATCTTGCACTTCTACTAAAGCTACAACGGGTGTACGGAAACCCCTCAAAGTTTAAAAATGCTCTGCACTTCTACTAAAGCTACAACGGGTGTACGGAAACCCCTCAAAGTTTAAACTAATCTTGCACTTCTACTAAAGCTACAACGGTGTACGGGAAACCCCTCAAAGTTTAAACTACTCTTGCACTTCTACTAAAGCTACAACGGGGTGTACGGAAACCCCTCAAAGTTTAAACTGCTCTTGCACTTCTACTAAAGCTACAACGGGGTGTACGGAAACCCCTCAAAGTTTAAACTACTCTTGCACTTCCACTAAAGCTACAACGGGTGCACGGAAACCCCTCAAAGTTTAAACTAATCTTGCACTTCCACTAAAGCTACAACGGGTGTACGGAAACCCTCAAAGTTTAAACTACTCTTGTACTTCCACTAAAGCTACAACGGGGTGTACGGAGCAAATTCAAAGTCTCACCCGCTCTTGCACTTCCAAATCTCCACTTTGAATGAAGACGGGAAGTTTTTCCTGTAATAACGCATGAACTTCTTTCTTCTCCTCCTCGTCTTCCTTGGCCTCCGCAGCCTTCAAGATTTTGCCGTAGAGTTTCAGAATGTTCTGGACAAAAATCGACTGGATGTGACCCGGAAGTGAGGTGACCTTTGGCCTCAGCATTTCACACAGAGTGGCCTTTGGGTCGTTGAGGTGTCTGACACAAACAAAAGAATAAGATGTAAGATGAGTCATGTAAAGAAAGATAGAGTCATGAAATTTTGTTTAATTAAAAGTCACCCCATCAACCAGATCCACCATCAACTGAGCTAACGTCATCTCTACTGGAGATAAGTGAAGTAGGTGGGCTGGTAAAGTGAGGAAGAGATATCAACAGACAGAAAGTTTGTTTGCTTGTTTCATGGCAATTAACTCTGTTCACCATTTGTAATTACGCTCAAACTCTAGGGGCCATAACAGCCTTAAAGGAACTTCACTACCGTATGTGGAAGCACAGGGTGCACAATTTCTCAGCAACTTCACTACCGTATGTGGGAAGCACAGGGTGCACAATTTCTCAGCAACTTCACTACTGTATGTGAGAAGCACAGGGTGCACAATTTCTCAGCAACTTCACTACTGTATGTGAGAAGCACAGGGTGCACAATTTCTCAGCAACTTCACTACTGTATGTGAGAAGCACAGGGTGCACAATTTCTCAGCAACTTCACTACCGTATGTGAGAAGCACAGGTGCACAATTTCTCAGCAACTTCACTACTGTATGTGAGAAGCACAGGGTGCACAATTTCTCAGCAACTTCACTACCGTATGCGGTAAGCACAGGGTGCACAATTTCTCATAACTGCTTTTTTCATATCATCATGGTCACAGAGAAAAGAACTTACTCTGAAAAACTCGCCACATATCCAGGCAGCAGCATACAAGACTTCACAGATTCCATTCCGTTGAGAATTGTTGGCCAGGATGTGAGTGTTCTCCAGCAATATCGCCTTTGGGAAAGAAATTTAAAAATATGTGAAATGTAATTTTGTTTCAACGTTCATAATTTAAGGTGGCTAAATATAAGAAAATTTATTTTATATCTGATTTCCATCCTTTGCTAAAAAGGAAAATCCTCCAGTAATTTAACATTCCCTCCCTTGTTATGAGATTTAACAAAAGATTGAGTAGGTGTGAAAGTGACTGTCCATAAAAGCATAATGATGTTTATAGAATAATTTTTACAAGAGGAAAAACATTTTCTAAAATGAAAACAGTTTTACATTAAGAATGTCCTAAATACAAAAATAAACATCAGGGATGAGGACAAGTTCTGCAAAAAAACCTAAACTTTATCGCCTCCTTCAAAATTTCAAAATAATGTTATGTAAGAGCATTACATTCAAATACATGTACAAGAAATATAAAGAAAAGGGCCGCAATGTAAAAAAAACCAATGTTATCACACATGCCAACTTTTTAAAATCAAAATTCAAGAGAGATCTGTATCACTATCATCACAGTCCTGTAGTAGTACATTGCTGGACTGGCAAGACAAGGTTTTGGAGTTTGAGTCTTATATGGTAACTACCTATATATCTAAGGGTTTATATTCAAAAGTATATCAAGACAGTATAGTCTATATCAAAAATCCTGGAAAATCAGGAAAATCCCCATCCCTGAAACATGTATATTTGTCTATTTAAATTGTGTGTATAGAAGCGTTTTCATCAAAGCAGTGGCAATATAATGTTGCTACTCTGTTGTCTGCAGATTAATTATTTTAGTTTCTAATTGTCTTCAATTACACAAATGGCTGGAATGGCTGATTGGCTATGTAAGATTTTCCAAGAAAGGATAGACAAAGAGCATCTTGCCTCATCTCCCACACTTACCATTTGCGATACAGCAAAATGTCGAATGGCCTGCACTTTCGGATAGCAACGTCCAGCATCTGACAGGCTATCAATTTACCATGCTTCGTTCCTTCCATCCTTGTTAGCTCCACCAAAATGCTCACGTACCTGAATGAATAAGGGAAACACCATTCAAGTTGCAAAAGATTATTCAAATACCCCTTCAATTCTAGCCTAGTCAGAATCAGATTCATGACAGTGCACATTCTGTTCATCATCGAAATCCACGATTTTGACAGTGTAAACAAGTTGGAAAAAATAAGTCAAATCAGCAAATTTTGAATGGAAAAAAAAATCATTCAGTAATAGCAGTCTATTATGATGGCAGGGAAACTACTCTACATAACAATTTACTTCATTTTAAAAATATTCTGCGTTTTTAGTGGAGATGGTAAAGTTTCGATTACGGTCGAAGTCGGCAATGCGAATGTCAACCGGAAGCTTCGACCATAGTCAAACACGGCAACTTAAGGATTAAGATAACAGACATTATTTTCATTTTGTTTCATTGAAAATTACCCTGTGCATCATTGCGGTGATCTCAGGGTGAATTAAGAGGAAACAGCAAGATGAAAGAAAAGTGAAGGAAGTAAAGGAAAGAAGTAGGACCTGCCAGCAGCGCTGACCAACCGAACGTGAAGACAACAGACATCACAAGTGTAATTAAAAACTAGAAAGCAAGGAGAAGATGTTAGAAACAGGCACTAACTAACAAAGTTACACATTGATTTTCCCGTTAAACCTTTGCACAAAGAGAGCTGGCAATGAAAAGGGATCTTTCATTTTAACCCTTTCCTGCCTAAGGGCCCTTCGTAATTCTAGTCTGTGTGTCTAAGCCCTCACTTCCTATTCATTCTGTGTGCCTAAGCAAAGGGACGCAACTTTGATGAAAATTAAACCTGTCTTGGTTAAAATTAATTTTAGACTTAAACATCTTTCAATTTCAATGAAGAAATAGCACAATAGAGAAGAAAATAAGCTTTCAGAAAATACATTCTTTAACATAACTATTATGAGCCTTTAATTGTCAGTAACTTTCGTGAATAGGTCGGTAAATTCATTGAAAGAAATAGCGGCGCTTTGTTTAAAATCGTTGTAAGTCAAAAACAAAAGCAGATAATAAAGAAAGCGGTTTTTCCCACAAAACCGGATATCTCGCACATCACGAGACTATCGATACAAGTCTCACACACTGCGATATTTTGATGTTATGTGAATACAAAGACGAAGAGTAAGCGAGTGATGCATTAAGGCTGATGTCGCATTTGGTCGCAGTAGGCAGGAAAGGGTTAAGTTGTGGAAAATGTACAAACACACCTAGATTGATCAGGGGTGCACAGAAAATAATCTCACTTTGTCTCATCTCCGTAATAATAAAACGAGCTGAGCTTTTCTCATAAACATTTCACCCAATGAATCAGCTTGCTAATAAGTTAAACAATTTTATTTCCTTTATCTTAAAACAATGGCGATGGTACTTGAGAGCCTGAGAAATGCTTTCAGTGGGAAACAAAAACATAAACAATATAATATACGTTATGACATATTGAGAATTAATTTAAATCACATAGTTCGATAAACTCAGAAAAACCAAGTCTATATTAAAGTGGGGTATAAAGAAAATATAAATCCTGTGTCTTTTATGATAAAGAAATCTAAAATACAAATTAAAAGCTCTGATTCCTTTCTTTTATGATAAATAGGCGGAGACAGCTGGGGAATCAGTTGATGGTAAATATTGGTTTATGTTAAGAAAAGTAGTCCGTCACAATTGATATGCAAAGAACACACCCCCCCCCCCCCCCAAGTTGTCTAAAAATATATCTGGTTCTTCCAGCTTTATGGAATTTGTACTATTAAGAACGATGGACCCACCACTCAAAGTTGGTGATGTACTGGTAGTTGGACTGACTGCAGATTTCCACGGTTTTGGACAGCAGCTCATCGCGGTAGTAGGAGCCCTCGGCCTTGTCCATGTGTACCATCAGCTTCTTGACAATCTCCATCAGGTTCTTCTTGGACACCTAGACACCAGACAATGCAGTGAAACAACAGATGTAACAACAGCTTTGGCTTTCTGCTTTGTTAGAATCTTAGTGTTTGGTAATAATATCATGAGAGAGAGAGAGAGAGAGAGAGAGAGAGAGAGAGAGAGAGAGAGAGAGAGAGAGAGAGAGAGAGAGAGAGAGAGAGAGAGAGAGAGAGAAGGAGAGAGAGAGGAGGGAGAGAGAGAGAGAGAGAGAGAGAGAGAGAGAGAGAGAGAGAGAGAGAGAGAGAGAGAGAGAGAGAGAGAGAGAGAGAGAGAGACAGACAGACAGAGACAGACAGACAGACAGGAAGAGAGACAGACAGACTGAGACAGAGACAGAGATAGAGACAGACAGACACACAGACAGACAGAAAGACAAGAGACACAGAGACAGAGAGATGAGAGAGAAATTTACCACATCCACTATATATGGTGATCTCAAAGATATTTAAGAGGAGCAAGCAAAATGACAGGAAAGTGAGAGGCATGAGAAAGAGTCAAAGGAAAGAAAGACCTACCAGCAGCTCCTGCCAGCTGTCTTCAAATGACAATAGAAAAAATAAAGCAGTAAAATAAATATTGACATGAACATAGAAAATCGACTGACCATTCAGAACGAAGCCTCAATTATTTATCCTTTTTATATTCTTTAAAAAATTTTTTTCAAAGGCAGTAGGGCACCACATGAGTGACGTCAGATTTCAACAAGTTTGAAGACAACAGACAAGCAGACAAGCCAACCCACCATGCCATAGAGCAAATCCAGGGCCCGCAAACGAATCGACTCGTCCCTGTCATCCAGGCACTGCAGGATGAGATCTTTGTGACCTTGAACTGACTTGGGGTGGGTCGCCAGGATGCGGGACATGGCTAGCAAGCCAAGGTATTTTACTGAAAAGGTCAAGTTTCAACAACAATCAGTTTGGTTTCATGGGAAATTACCTGACCACTATTTGTGGTGATCTCAGAGTGAATTGAGAAGAAAGGCACAAAACAGCAATGAAATTAAAGATAGACCAGACAGAAATTCACTATGAAAGCAGAAACTATTAACTTTACCAAAAATTTTTTTTTATATGAATGTGATGTTTCGGTAAATTTCATTGATTACAAAAAACTCTTGCCACCATAAATGATGCGCTGGGACTAATACTGCAGTTTCATTGTAATGTACCGCATCCACCATATACCGCAATCTCAGGGTGAATTAAGATTGATAGGAAACAACAAGATGAAAGATAAGTAAAAACGTGAAAGAAAAGAAGAGTAGGATTTACCAGAAGCTCCCGCCAACCGCCCATCACGATGATACAGTGATATTAAAACCATAAAGATTACTGTTATATTTATGGCACTCGTCAGTAAATCTGACATTAGGCACAGCTGTGAGTGGCAGTAAAGTAAGTCCCAAACTCATTGAGCGTAATCAGGAGTAGAGTCCTGATTTTTCTAGGCTTATGGCATAATGTGGTAGTTTGCCATTGCTTTCCAGGCCGCCTTTACTTTTGCTGAGTCTGAATAGACCTAGCGACACATTTCGCTGCTGGGTCAACAGGAGGGTCAAAACAATTGCCTGGACTGGGAATTGAACTCAGGCCTCCTGTGTGGTAGCGAGGGGACCCTCTACCGACTGAGCTTTCAGCGCCTCTGTCAGTGGTAGAGACATATTCCTAAATAAGCCAACGCATGAAAAACCCATTTAGTTTAGTTACACATCGCTCATTAACAGCACTTTGGAAACAGGCAAGCAAAAGAGTTTGTCAATTTAACAAACCAAAAAAAGTTAAATCAAAGCAACATTATCATAATTTTTCCCCATCAATGAGAAATGAATGACAATATTGGAGCTGGAAAAAAACAGGGGAAGAGATAAGGTGTTACCACTACTGTTATGACAAAAACTTGTATACAAGCTAAATTTTAGATTTCAAATCTTTTTTTGTTGTTGTTGCATAAACAGTTCCATCACATCCTTTAAGGCCATTATGACCCATAGGGCCAGAGCATATTCTGGTTTCTACAGCTTGAGGCGGAACAGGCGATAATAATAATCACCTCCTAGTCAGGATGCTAGTCTGACACATGTTTTTACTCCAAAGCTAAAGATCGCACCCACTTGCTTGTTTGTTTTTGTTTAATTGAAAATTACCCTGTCCACCATCATGGTGATCTCAGGGTGTACCCATTTGCACTTGGGTCGAGTGGGGGAAAAAGGTGTTGAGCGTCTTTCCAAACAACCACTGCGTCGGACCTAGCTTCGCTAGGATTCAACCCCAGGACCTCATGATCCCAAGTCCAGTAGCCTAACCACTTGGACATCTGCCCCACTTTGCATAACATGCCCTTATTGTGTATATAAAAATCAGCGGAGACAACAACAAAAAATCCTTTTTGATGGTGAGAATTCTTTAAATTTATTTTCTTAGGTCCTGAAAATAAAGCCCATGGCCTGTTGTTATCAGAGAGTAGCATCCCTTCTTTTTTTCTTCTTTAAAAAAATAGATAAAGAGACAAAATTGCTTATAAAAAACTTACGATTTTGATCTGAATCCTCTATCAGGATGCGCAGCTTCTGAACACATAGCTGTGAATTGGACAATACTTCATGTAAAATGGCTCACATACATTTTTCCCCCGTATAATATTTTTTAAAAACAAACAATTTTTTTTTTAAAAGAAAAAAAGAAATGCATTCCATCAGCACAGTTGCCATCAAAAGCGGATTATGATTGTAGTATTCCAACACATCAAACAATGCCTGAACTGAGGAGGAGCTGAATGGCTTTGGCGGCCACAAGGAGAAGCTCTGATGACATGTTGAATAGCCGATGACACGGAGGGACTATAGAAACTAATAACACCAGGGTTTTAATTCATGCAAATTCTTGTGATATCGAGGCAACGGAAACATTAGAAAATTATGACATCTCACCTCAAAAAAGAAAAGAAAAAAGAAATGACATTTAGAAATTAATATGGCTTTCAAAAGCAGAAGCATTGCATTCCTCAAAATAAAACACGAGAAAGTTTCTATTTCAAACATGAATATTTCATCACTTATCAGCGAACAATTGATCTATAGATTGAAAATAAACTATAAACCTGTCAAGTTGGGATAAATGAATGAATGAATGAATGAATAAATGAATGAATGAATGAATGGATGGATGAATAGATGAAGGAAAGAATAGATGAATAAATGGATAAAATGAAAATGAATACATGAATGAATGAATGGATCACTAAATGGGTGAAGACAGGCAGAGAATGAAAGAGAGAGAGAGAAGAAGACAAACAGACATGCAGAGAATGGCAGAGAGAGAAAGAAAGAGACAAACAGACAGAACAAAGGCAAGGTGATACAGGCAGAGAATGACACAGTTCACAAATAAATACAGTAACAAATTTTTTTAAAACACATAAAGATATAACCAAATTAATATATAAAAAAAACACATTGCGTATTTAAAAAACAAAACAAAGTTTTGACAATATCTTCAAGAATGACTTTTCCTTGATATATATTATAGTAAAAAATCATCTCCAAAACAACAAACCTATGAAAGTGTTTCTATTGATGCAGCTGTAAAAATCTATGGGGGAAATCTTTTAAATTTTTTGCGTAAAAGTAAAAAGAGAGAACAAAAAGAAAGGGGAAAAAAAGACAAAACAATAAAAAATTAGGAAAAAGAAATTTAAAAAATAGAAATAAATTTAAAACAAAAAAATTTATAGTATGAAAATTTTTATTACTCTCAACTTACTGGTAACGTGTAGGAAAATAAATTAATCAATTCTTAAAAAAAAAACCACAAATAAAAAAACAAATGAACCTATCACCCTTTCTACAGCTACAGCCTGCTATCACTGCCATTCTGATGAATACATATTTAAGCCACGGAGGGAGGGGGGGGGGGGGCACCTGGATTGGCAACCAAAATGTTGACTTTCTGTTCATTGCACATTCGGGTAGAACGATCATTTATCTACAAGTTTATATCTTGTAGGCGAGGGTAGGTAAAAAACAATTAAAATTTTGATGTAAATTACCCTAACACTGACTGAGAAGATTTGAACTGAAAACCCCTCTAGCGGCGGCTAATTGCCAATGTGGCAAACAATTCTTTTGCTTTGCCTTTTCGGGACCACCGCACGTCGATTTGGCCCCATGCTTTGTGACATAAGAGGTGGAGGCCAGCGGCGCGCGTATGTGAACACAAATATAGGAATAGAGGGAAAAAATAAAAAACTGGTCATTTTGACGGCCTTTTTCACAGCAATGCACGTCTAAACCTAGTTTTACAATCCTCTTTACAGTAAAAACAATGCCAGAGACTGTCGAAAGAGTAAGGGGGTTGCTACAAGAAGGGCAACACGTCTGAAGCGTTTGCTTTGTTATTTTCTTTTCATTTATTTACTTGCATTTTTCTCGAAATGTAGTTTTTCACACTAAAATTCTATCTCCTCTGTCATTTAGACCGATTTGTATAATATTTCGCACACAGGTTCCTCTCGTGAATGTTGATAGAATGACATAGTTTTTTTTAATATCTTGTTAAGCTTTTGAGAGAAAACATTTTTGGGTAATAAAAATGCATTTTGCGTATTAACGATATATATGCTATTTTCAAAATATCTTTTTTTTTAAATGACGTCACTCTTTAGATATTGAATGGAAAAAACGATCTGCACAGGTTTTAAGTGATTTTATTCATAACTAAGAGAGGAGATAGATTTTGAAAATAGGGAAGAAGGAGAAAAAAAGGAGAGAAAAAACAAGTTAAACAAAGAAATGAAAATAAAATGAAAATGATGTCAACGCCAGAAAAATTCTGGCCATGCAGTCTTAAAAGAAAAGTAATGAGGTCAGTAACAAAAAGAAATCTTCCGTTATTGTAGTCAGCAGGTTTACTAGGCTTTTAGACGTTTCATTTTGCGTTGATCTGGATGCTTTCGTACTCACTTATCTAAGCCAATGTCTCTTAATCTTCTGGTGAAAGTTGATTCTTTCTTTTTGTTTTTCTGTCAGGGGTGTGATGCCTTCACAACACATGTTCAAATTAAATGTTTGCTCTTTTTCAGCGTTATAATAATAATAAGTTAAAAAGAAAAAAAGAAAGAAAAACAGCAGCAAAAAGCTTTTATCTTAAAATTCAAACGAGAAACTTGAGCCAATGGTTCACATAGATACAATTTCTATGGATTGATTATCACTACCATCCTGATGTAAACATGTCTGCGTCATGGATCAAGTTTGATAAGAAAGTTAAACAAGGGACAGATTACTGATCTTAAAAAAAGGAGTTTTTGTCAGCCCTATAATTTTTATAATAATAATAATAATAATAATAATAATAATAATAATAATAATAATAATAATAATAATAATAATAATAATAAAGTTTCTTTATATAGCGCCTTATACCGAAGTCTCAATATGATCATATGCATATTAATGCAAAAATAAAACTTTCAAATTAGCGTATACACATTTTCATCTGTCAAGTACATACCATAACCCCAATCTCCCGAACCAAAAACACTGAATGCAAAAAACAAACTAAATAAAACTAAAAACTTAGAACTTCCCCTTAAAGAAAAGAGAGGAACTAAACAACAAAACAGTATGTTCCTAAAGAAAAAGTCCCAAAATAAAAGTCAAGGCGCAGCATAATCTCCCTCAGTCTTGTTATAAGACATGTAGTGGGAAAAACCCAGATAAAACTAAGGACAGATAAAAAAATTAATCTCCTTTAGACATCGTGCAACAACAATAGCATAGTCACTGTTGACATCTTGGTTCTATTTCTTTGACATTGGCAAGTGCTTCACACAAAAAGAAAAACCCAACTCATTCTCTTAATATGTTTTGGTTTCCAAAACCTACCATACAAAATGGACCTTGATGACACAAAATGTCACTCAGCCATTATAGTTTGCTACAAATTAAGACGGAAAAAAACACCAAATAACCCCCCCCCCCCATTAACTTTCAATTACCAACTTAAATAAATAAAATAAAAATTATTTTAGCTGCAAATCAAGAGAGAGAAAAAAAGGGGGTGGAAAAATGTTGAAACAAAAACCCCATTCTATTAAACTTGAACTGAAATCCCTAAAAAAAAAAAAAGCTCACTTTCCTAAACCTATGACGGAAAAAATCTAACTTTTCAGAAAAATCTTTTTTCCCTCTCCTGATCAATGCGGACAAAAAAAGAATAAAAACCAGCATGCCCCGAATAAATCCACCTTCATCACCAGACTAACCACGCTGTACTTTGTTATAAAAACTTTATCACCAGACTGACAAAGGTGTACTTTGTTATAAAAACTTTATCACCAGACTGACAAAGGTGTACTTTGTTATAAAAACTTTATCACCAGACTGACCAAGTTGTACTTTGTTATAAAAATCTGACCACGTTACTCTTTATCACTAGACTGACCACGTTGTACTTTGTTATAAAAACTTTATCACCAGACTGACCACGTTGTACTTTGTTATAAAAACTTTATCACTAGACTGACCAAGGTGTACTTTGTTATAAAAACTTTATCACCAGACTGACCAAGGTGTACTTTGTTATAAAAACTTTATCACCAGACTGACCAAGGTGTACTTTGTTATAAAAACTTTATTACCAGACTGACAAAGGTGTACTTTGTTATAAAAACTTTATTACCAGACTGACCAAGGTGTACTTTGTTATAAAAACTTTATCACCAGACTGACCACGTTGTACTTTGTTATAAAAACTTTATTACCAGACTGACCAAGGTGTACTTTGTTATAAAAACTTTATCACTAGACTGACCACGTTGTACTTTGTTATAAAAACTTTATCACCAGACTGACCACGCTGTACTTTGTTATAAAAACTTTATCACCAGACTGACCACGTTGTACTTTGTTATAAAAACTTCATCACCAGACTGACCACGCTGTACTTTGTTATAAAAAGTTTATCACTAGACTGTTATAAAAAGTTTATCACTAGACTGACTGTACTTTGTTATAAAAAGTTTATATTACATGCATCTCTCTCCTATTAAAGTGTTAGAATTGTCCAAAAAGTATTAAAAATTGTTTAAATTAGGCTCCCAAGCCAATTTGTTTTATGGCAAAATACAGAAAGCGTTTTGAGCTGATGGCATAAGGTCAAGATTGGAAATATTCAACGCCGTCTTCACTCCATTGTCTAAGTTTATTTCTGTATCAGAAACTTTTTTCTTTTCAATTAAAATCAACAAGTATTGAATATGATATTTTCATGCTTTGTATGAGAATTAATCAAACTTTTCTCTTTTACTCATTTTTCATTTAGTTTGTACAGTTACTCAACAAACACAAAACAAAAAAATACACTACAAAAAAATACACTACAAAATTGTTTTTGAAAGCTTTCAGCAAACTACAAATCAAAAATATACACCCACAAGAACTAAGCCTTGACATTTGATAGATCCTCCCAATTCCCATTGAAACTGACATAAAAATGTCTCTTACACCTCTCAAATCTTAAAAGTCACTAGACCTAAAAAGAGAGAGAGAGAGAGAGAGAGAGAGAGAGAGAGAGAGAGAGAGAGAGAGAGAGAGAGAGAGAGAGAGAGAGAGAGAGAGAGAGAGAGAGAGAGAGAAGAGAGAGAGAGAGAGAGAGAGAGAGAGAGAGAGAGAGAGAGAGAGAGAGAGAGAGAGAGAGAGAGAAGAGAGAGAGAGAGAGAGAGAGACAGACAGACAGACAGACAGACAGACAGACAGACAGACAGACACAGAGTCACTGTAGTTCCCTGCAAAACCTATTCCTAAATCCTTAGACTTCCCCTCTAGTCCAGGACAACATTGCATATTTCCAATTCCCGCCTTAAGCCAGCACCCTGATAAATAATAGTATGCTGAAAATGAAAAGGGTAGATGTTAGCATGATGTCAAGAGTAGCAATATACCTGAATGGAGGCCGAGTGGTTGGGAATGCCTGAAGATATAGAAACGAGAACTGCGGTCAGAGAATGGGAGAAAAGAAAGAAAAACATGTCAATTGACTGCTAGTGTAAGCCGATACATGGTATAAGCAAGATGTAAAAAATGCCAATAGATGAAATGAAAAGGAAATTTACAAAGTGGAAATGGGAAAACAAAAAAGGCATAAATTCTACACTCAAGGTGCCTTTCAGTATAATATATAATAAACCAAAACCTCTTGATAGGCTAACACGATATGCCCATAGCTGTCACAAATCTCCAGTTTTCTTGTATGCATGTATGTATGTATGTGTGTGTGTGTGTGGGGATATGCACGTAGTACAAGCATAAATACAGTTCTCAAGGTGCAGCCAGTGCTAGGCGTCTATTGGTGACCTTGAGGATACGGTTTTTCTTATGCACAAGTGCTAACCAAAAAGTATGAAATAAACCCACTTTCTGCTGGACTTATGTAAAGAAGGCAAAATTTCATTTCCAATGAGCTCAATTATAAATGCTTAAGAAGGCAACTGATGTCAAACAATATTTTCACCAGAGATTATTTGTTTCTCATTATAATTTCTTTGATTTTCCCTACAACTGCCTATTGATGTGATTCATGACTCAGTTGCATTTTGCTATTAGCCTCATCTTCTTTATGCTTTAAAATCTAAATCTATCTCATGCACGATGAGCATTATTCTTGAAATTGGAATACAGCGCGAAACGTTTATTCTTTATTTTTGTTTTTATCATGTGCTTTTATTATTACTATTATTATTATTATCCTCGTTATGATCATGATATGGTTATAATCATTAATATTATCTTTATTACTATATTTGACTGACAACATTCTTAGATGTAGCCTACGATTCCATTTAACACAGTACAGGGTGTCCAAAAAAATTGTCCACACCAAACTGGACATCGGCACAATGCAGGTTTCACCAGCTTCTGAAATATCGTCTTCATTTTTTTGTGACACCTTGCATAAACAAATATTCCCGTCAATTAAACTCTGCAGTCCAAATGAGCCATTCAAACCGACAAGAGAGCCGATTAATTTTAAACAACGTGCAGCACCAAACACTTTGAGATTTTTTATTTATTGACAAATTAATTTCATAACCCCAAACAATGTAAAAAAAATTCACACGATTCCAGCAAGACATTAACCAAACCCTGATCACATGATCAAATACAACAATGCATGTCACCCTTGTCAACGATGCGACCTTCAATTCACCCACGTCAGGTGGAAATCCCTTGGCAACATTGCCCAACTATAACCATGTAATCACTTTCCAAGCTTCCATTCAATCGAAACAGTAGGGGAAAGTGGGAATGGAGTACGCAAGTTATTTAGAAATAGAAGAAGAAGAAGGAGAAGAAGAAGAAGAAGAAAAAGAAGAAGAAAAAAAGAAGAAGAAAAAGAAGAAGAGGAAGAGGTTCATTTAGTTGCTCTTTCAAACATCTCCCAAGACGAGAGCTTGGTAACAGTCTTCCTGATACAGACAACGTCATGGTTACAGGGAGACAATGATGACAAGCGTTCCCATGGGCCTACCTATGTCGAAGACTTTAATCCCACCTAGAGCAAAATTACAGGAGGCACATTTTAAAACAAGGGGATGATAAAAACAAGTGTATGATGTTACTCTTGGTACATAGAAAATCGAAATAAAGACGAACATATAGTCCGTATTCCGACACATGTCAAGGATCACCGTTTTTATATCATTGATGCCTCAGCAGGCCGCTCATTCAAAGTCCACCATATGCAATGATCTCAGGTTTAATAACGAGGAAACAGTATGGTGAAAGATGTGAAAAGAAAGAGGTAGGATCTACCAGTGACACCCACTAACTCATCCAACTGAGCTGTTGTGGCATGCTGATCAAAGCCTCAAGCTTCTTGTCCTCATGACAACACCAGTTTGAGAACTGGCAGAGACCACCATTAGCAAAACTTGTCTTTCAAGCTTAACTCACGGGTGAATGAGCACTAAGCCGGAAAAAGAAAAGAACTCTTTAAGTTTCTTCAAGGCCATTATGGCCCATAGAGTCAGAGTTTATGCTGGTTTCAATAGCGTAAAGCAGAATAGGTGTTAATAATCACCTTCTGGGCAGGATGCAAGTCTGGCACAGATTTTTACTCCCAAGCTAATGCGTGTACCCATTTGCATCTGGGTTGAGTGGGGAAAATGCGTGTTAAGTGTCTTTCCTAAGAAACACAATGCTGGGCCTAGCTTTGCCAGGATTCCAAACTAGGACCTCATGATCGCAATTCCGGCAACCTAACCACTCGGCCACCAACAGTACTACATGGTTAGTGACCATAAAGGTTAATGCCACGAATTATGAAGGTTTGTGTAAACTTTGAATGAGAGGGCTTAATGATGGGCAATGTAAAAAAATCTCCATGAATGGAATCAAGTAAATCTCAGTAATTCTATCTTTTTGTTATTTCACATTAAAAGCATAAATATGCATGACATAAACATGTATATAGAAAGGGTTTGTAAACCTCTGTGTATACATACTTCTTTTATTTCTTGGATGAATTTGAAATGATCAGTAAAATAAATATATAAATAAAATAAAAGAAAATCTCTGTTCTCATATTTCATCATGAAATCAAACAAACTGATAGAGCTACAAAGAAAAACTAAAAAGGCTAAAAAATAGGGGGGGGGGAAAGACATTTTAAAAAATGGAGTGTAAATATTAAAATATTGGGAGGATAAAATATGAAGAAATCTACTACTAATGCTTCAATGATAAAAAATATTGGGATAAAAGGAATTTTGTATCATTGGAATTTACCCTGTCCACCATATGTGGTGATCTCAGGGTGAATTAAAAGGAAACAGCAAGATGAAAGATAAGTGGAAAACGTGACAGGAATGAGGTAGGGCCTACCAGCAACCCTAGCCGACTGTCCATGGGATGAAAGCACAGGGCACCAGTTATACATCTATTTTGCTGATTTTAAAATTTCTCTTAATTCTCTCACAATATCAAATATTATAAAGTTGTTCTGATCGCATCAGACACATCAAACTGCTTCAAAGCAAATTACATCCTAATCAAGTTCATAATCATTACAAAAATACACATACACATACACACACAAACACACACTTGTGGAACAAGATTTCGAGAGTGTAAGCTCAGTGCTATAATATTGTCCTATCTCTAGCTTTGCTCTGTTTTTATTGCTACCTTGTGTAAGTAAAAGAAATGGTCCTTCAAGACCATTATGGCCCATATAGCCGTAGCCTATAACAGTTTCTGTAGTGTGAAGCGGAACATCTTATAATAATCACCTCCTGGACAGGATGCTAGTCTGACGCAGGTTTTACTCCCAAGCTAGTGCTTGTACCCATTTTTCACCTGGGTAGAGTGAGGAAATGTGTGTCAGGTGTCCACAAGAATACAATGGCAGCACTAGCTTTGCCAGGATTCGCACCCAGAACCTAATGACCCTATGTCTGGCAACTTAACTACTTGGCCACCGATGCCACCCTGTGTAAGAGTGGCCATAAATCTCTATTTCAACCACATCCATATCTCTCGATGACGCACCGTGATTTGTCTGGTGGGAAATGCATTTTCTTTTCTTCCCGAATGTCCATACATTTTGCAAAGAAGTCGAACCATTCATCAACTGATTTTCCAAAACCAGAATTATGGCTTGTTTGTTTCATTGAAAGTTTACCCCTTACACCATAGGCAGTGACAGCAACATCACCCACTCTGGAACTTTGGAGATAGGACAAGACAATACTGAGCTCATGAGGCATCATGTACAAACATAACTCTTTGAACCCAATGGCCTGTACATGAAATCATCAAATTCTATAACATCTGGCTTCCTGTTGTTACTAACAGATGAGTAAGAAATATGAATACATTATGAAAGTATCTGAAACAAAAGCTAAACATAACACTTTCAATGATAAAAAGGTAATTGCAGTGAGCATAGTGTTACATGTGTTTGGGGGGGGGGGGGGCATGAACAACGGAGCTAGACACTGGGATGTGTGTGTGTGTGTGTGTACATTCTATTGACTTCACAACTATGTTGACAACAGATGTTGTCAAGCACAAAGCCATCTGTCACACTGGGTGCCAGCTGTTCTGCTGGCTACAGGCAACCATAACACTTGTGTTTGTGTGTGTGTGTGCCAATGAGTGAAATATGAGAGCGAACGCACTGAAGCTTTTAATGCCTCTTTGGGTTTTTTTTTTTCAGCATCAGGAATGTTCTGACATCACTCTTACCCTGACCACCAGGAGCAGTTATCTCAAAAGTAGAAAATCGAATGACAAAGAATACAAAGAAGATGAAGCTTTGAAAGAAGATGGAGATTTGTTTGTTTGTTTCATTGAAATTTACCCCGACCACCATCTGCAGCTATCTCAGGGTGATTTTTTTTAGAAAACAGCAAAATGAAAGATAAATGAAAGCATGAAAGAACAGAAGTAGGACCTACCAGTAGCACCCACAATGTGCCCACAAAAGGTGGTAGAAATATGCAAGAAAACAAGCGAGAAAGAAATTAAGTTGAAGGCGTTTCAAACTTCTTTTATCAATAGCGCCACATGATATCATTGTCATTTTTTTAATGTAATGAAGTTTTAATATAATTCATTGCAATTTTCCCTGTCCACCATATGTGATGATCTCAGTGTGAATTAATATTAGGAAACAGCAAGATGAAAGGAAAGAGAAAGAGTAAAAGGACAGAAGTAGGACCTACCAGTAGCACCCAGAACGCCAACTTTTTATGCGTAATTGCATGTATTGTCATAATAGGGATGGAATTGGTTGTTTCTTTGCATTTCAACCCATTCACAATATACGGTGATCTCAGGGTGAACTAAGAGAAAACAGCAAGATGAAATATAAAAGAAAGAGTGAAAGGAAAGAAGTAGGACCTAATGGTAGCTCCTGCCAACTGCTAAGGCATTAAGGATAAAAGGACAACAAAATTTCCTAAAACCTCTTTCCCCACACACACAAGACTCATGGACACACAGCTTAAACGTGGAGGGTACATTCAGAAAGTGAGAGACATACAGACAGACAGAATTTGGGATCTGAACATCAACTCACCAGCGATGACTGTGTTGATGCATTCGTATAACAGTGACATGGCTGATGTGCTGAAAATGAAATTTAGTAAAAATTTCACATATTTGTGTTTTATTCACATAGTTTACTTTCATTTATGAAACACCCATAAAACAAGACATAAAAAATAACATCCAAAATTTAAAAAGACCATCTAGTACATAAAACAGAAAATTTTCTTAAAATACAAAATGTTTCACTGAAATTTACCCCGCCCACCGTATGCCGTGACGTCAGGATGAATTCAGAGGAAACAGCAAGATGAAAGGTATGCATAAAGAAAAAGAAGTATGATCTACCAGTAGAGCCTGTCAGCCGCATAATTTAAAAGCATAACACAAATTCAATCGTTATAAATCCATAAAAGGAAATTACCGTATAATTAAAACAAAAAATTGATAATGATAATGCAAAAGATAAATGCATAAATAATTTTTTAAACTTTCAGGCTGTGAAAATAATGTATTCAGTGGAGCTGACCTGATGTCACTGGGTTTTTTTTTTTAAAACATAAAAATAATAAAAAAAGTGACATTGCAATTAACTGGCACCAAAGACTCTGTGATTGATCCTTTGTTTTCCTATATGATTCAATCTGTCTGCGGAAAGACATTTCCCTATACGATTCAGTGAGGAAACACTTTTTGTCTTGTAATTGAAATTTTATTTGGAGACATTGTTATCCTTATTTAACTAAAGAAAAGGTAACTAAGGCCCATAAGTCCGGAGCTTATCCTGATTTCCACAGCATAAAGCGGAACAGGTGATAACAATCGTCTCTGGGACAGGACGCACATCTGCCGCAGGACTTTACTCGCAAGCTAGTGCTTGTATCCATTTGCACCTGTGTCGAATGGGGAAAATGTGTAAAGTGTCTTACCAAGGAACACACAGTCGGAACCCAGTTTGTTAAGATTCGAACCCGGGACCTCTTGATCCCAAGTCCGGCAGCCTAACCGCTCGGCTACTGATGCCACATTTCTTTTTACAAAAGAAAAACCAATTTTGATTGTAACCACTGATCACACATTGCTTGTGTTTCTGAATGTCATATTGGTTGTGTTCGTCATTGAGAAAGGAAAGTTATTCATTCTAATAGTTCACAAAGTGTTACAAACTATGTTAAAAACATGGTGAGAGGTGCCAACATACAACTTGCCTAGCTTACCTGTGAATGAGGTTGGTGAGGGGTTCAATGAGCTTCTTGCCCAGCCTTGGCTCTAGGGGGGTCAAAGCACTGAACTGGAACAGAAATTCAACACACAATAATGTATTAATTCAACACAAATAATACTAGAAATCTACACTGTGTGATAAATTCAACACACAAATTAGTTAAACACAAATAGTGTTAAATGTTACCTTGGACACTGTAGGCATCAACTAATTCTTTACACTGCAAAACAAAATGTATCCATTCACTAATTTAGGCACGCTGAACTTACATGCCATTTACCTCAAAAAGTTTTTTTCTCTCAAATCTCTGCAGTGAAATTTGTGTGTAACTTTCATCATTGAAATTTGTCCTGTCCACCATGTGCCTTAATCTCAGAGAGAAATAAGGGAAACAGCAAGATGAAAGAAAGACATGTGAAGAAGTAAAAAAAGAAGAAAAAGAAGCATCGGTAGTGCCCCCCCCCCCCCCCCCCAACATCCACTGTTGCAGTGTCAAGAGGGTATCAGTAGGCTTCTCTGCTTTTAGAGAAGTCATCTGAACCCATCCTCCTTTGTTTCAGTGAAATCCCCCCCCCAAATTCATCATATACGGTGATTCTCAGATTGAATTAAAAAAAGAAACAGTAAGATGAAAGAAAATAAGTGAAAGAGTGAAGGAAAGAATCAGGCTATACCAGCAACACCCTTCAGCCATGAGATACCTTGGACTAAGGAAAACCTAAGTTACAAAAGTACAAGATGAGTACTGACCAGTTTGATGATTTTGATGAGCACCCAATTGTTGGTAGACGTGGTCATTAGCTTGAAAAACAAGGGAGCTAAGGAGAGGTAATTTTTGGGATTCTTGCGGGCCAATTCACAGATGACGTTAACAGCTGCTGACTGGACTCCTGATGGGGAGAGGAAAAAATCAACGAAATTCAATTTTTTTGGTTAGGAATCTTATCTTATATTCTGAATAAATGATCAGACTGAATAAATGATCAGACTGAATAAATGATCAGAAATAAAGAAAACAAGACAAAAGACAAAATTGTGACAAAAGGAGGGAAAGAGGTAGGTTTTACCAGCAGAGCCTACAAACTACACATCTGCAAGAATATGAGCTTGATGTAAAGAGAATGGCAATACATCACCATAAACAAAATGTAAAGAGAATGGCAATACATCACCATAAACAAAATGTCAAGAGAATGGCAATACATCACCATAAACAAAATGTCAAGAAATTTGTTGGTGTCACAATTCATGTACTTACCAGGATCGGCATCTTCCAGCTTTTCCTTCAAACGCGGGAAGGCCGGCCTGAGGGCTTCTGGGAACTGTAGGAAGACTTTGTACATGATTAAAAACGGCCTTCTTTCGTAGGTATGGACGTGATGAAGTCATCTGAAATAAGATTGTATGAAGGACTTTAATATCCAATGACAGCAATAACAACATTTCTGAGATTTTTCTTTCCAACCAACATTTCACTAAAGTGGGATTTCACAATACATCTCGAGTAAGTAAAGATCAGTTAAAAACTGACATGATAAAAAAAATGTATAAGATAGTAAGGGTCCTATTGTTATCAAATGACCAATTGTAGAAGACAAAATACTGACCAGCGTCATGATGTCATTGGCCAAGTCCCTGGCCAAGTCCGGTGTGATGAAACACGACAAGCCACTCAATGCCACACCTGAGTCGTACATGTTCTGGCTACTCATGTCCTGCGGGAGAGAAAAAAAAAGACAGAAATATCAAGCAAAACCAATTCTGGATTTCTACTTTGGCATCATAAGAGATAACAAACTGTTTTTCAACTTCAAGAAAATTAGTATTTCAAGGAGAGAAAAATATAATTATATGTAATTTGTTATTATTCTCAGTTTCAAATAATTTATTACAAGTGCAATAAATTCATCATTACATGTAAATATATATAAAAAAACATTCTCAACGGGAATATTTGTTTGCTTTATTGAAATTTACCCCATCCACCATATGCAGTGACCTCAGGTTTAAGTTAGAGGAAACAGTTAGATGAAAGATAGTGAGAGAGTGAAATGAAAGAAGTGGGATCTACCAACTACCAGCGTCCGTCAACCACCCATTTTCAAGAAGGGAGAGGATCCCCATTAATGTCAACTTGCCCATCAAGTCCTTTAAAGAGCAACCTGTTTGTTTAGCAAATTTTGTACTCAGTTTGCCAATTTGTACTACTGAACACAAAATGTCGGCTTCTCAACCAAAAAGTTGTAGGTTCATGCCCCGTGGATGTACCTTAGTTGTGGATGTACCTTAGTTGTGGATGTACCTTAGTTGTGGATGTACCTTGTGGAGTTGTGGATGTGTTGTGGATGTCAAAATCAAATCAAATACTGAATTTATGACTGAAGACGACTAAAGTACAACAAGAATACCCCAGGGATTTCAAAAGTATCTCCATTGGGTAAAACAACCATAAAATTATGTGTGTGGATCTGACAAAACCCGTCGGAAGATGAAAGGAGTTCAAGCCGAGAAAATGGAAAATGTGAGCCATGGTAAGTTTTTATGAAAATTGAGTTCTTTTCATCTTCAGTTGAAATAATCTTTTGTCAACACCCTGATGAAATATTTTGCCTTGAAAGGGCCTAACGACATGTTTAAAAGTAATTTTAGCACATAGCTAGAAAATTTCTTTGAGACAGACAAAAAAAACTTTGAACACGATTTTCTCCAAAACAAATTTCCTTATTCTTGAAATTATTCTTACAAACAAATTCATGACTTCATCAAAATTCCACCAATTTGCACCAAATAAAGTATAAAACGCTAAGAACACAATGGACTATTAACTTATAATGCACACACAAAAATCGCATTATGAAAATTTCAGATCCACACACATATAAATGGAATAAAGAAATAACATAAAATTCCCGATTACCGAAGAGGATAAAAATTGACATGTTTTGAGTTTTTAAAATTTTTGTTTTCTTCCGTCATCATTAAAAACCCCTGAAATAAAAAATGAAAATAAGGGAAGGAGGGCATGGAGATGGAGGCAAAAGCAAAACAACTGGTTAAAGAAAGAAAAACTTGTGGCTTCTTATTTCAATTAAAGGTAAATATCAAATAAAAGCAGACTAATAAGACAAAACCAAATAAACGGAAGCAACCAAAGAAAGAATACAAATTGTAAATCCTCTTAGTTTTGCATTTCAATTTAAAAATAAAAATAAAAGGTAACAAAACCAAATAAACAGAAGCAACAAAACACAAAACAAAAGAGAAAAAATTACAAAATCAAAAGGAAAAACTACAAAGATACAAATAAATTTGAGGATTTTAAAAACCCAAACAAAAATGCAATGAAACAATATCTAATCTATTGATTTAAGTCATGATTTTTAAATTTTGAATATAAAAATAAAGCACCTTCCTCCAAAGTGACATGAAAATCAACAACAAAGCAAATAATTACATGAGCTGTGAATTAAAGTCATAGAATTTCATTACAAAGTTATATTTATTATTTCATTTCCAGTTTTAATTTCAGCAAAATGTTAATGACAATTTTGAGCCAAAAGACTTTGAAGAGTTTCTTTGCCTTTTTGGTGCTTTAATTATTCATTCATGTTCGGAATGATTTAACCACCTTTCATTTCAAATAAACAAAACAACACAAAGCTCATCAACACATACACGAGTTGAAGATGTGAAGATACATGGAGTAAAGAGAGAAAGAAATTGACTATTTCTCTGTTAATTCCACTACACGGACACAAAGACAAACACACAAACAACAGTCTCATAATCAAACATAGAGGTCTATGTTTTAGCCATGTAAAGTCAAGCATGCAGAGAAAATCCACAATGGAAAAAAAAAAAAGAAAAATACAAGAATTTTTCTTTCGATGTGAGAAAAAGCTAAAAATGAAGGGGAAAACTTTCTCTTAAAAATGGTTAGTATTTCATACCCAGTAAAGGAAAGAGGAAACAGCCGAAATTCTGATACTTAATAAAAAGATCTAACTGCCCATCTTGTTTGCTTCACTGAAATTTGTCCTGTCCACCATGTGTGGTGATTTCAGAGCAAATCAAAAGGAAACCTCAAGATGAAAGATAAATGACAGGAGGAAAGGAACGTGGAACCTATCAGCAGCACCCGCCAACCAACTGCCCATCATCCCTTCAACCGTAACTTCAAGGAATTTCTCTTTACCTCCTCTGACAAGAAATAAGACCCACCACCAGCTCCAACCAACCACACGTATGAAGGAGCAAAAGGAAAGAAAGATTTACCAATAGCACCAGCCAACCAACCACACGTATGAAGGAGCAAAAGGAAAGAAAGATTTACCAGTAGCACCAGCTAATCAACTACACGTATGAAGGAGCAAAAGGAAAGAAGGATTTACCAATAATAGCACCAGCCAATCAACTACACGTATGAAGGAGCAAAAGGAAAGAAGGATTTACCAGTAGCACCAGCCAATCAACTACACGTATATGAAGGAGCAAAAGGAAAGAAAGATTTACCAGTAGCACCAGCCAATCAACTACACGTATGAAGGAGCAAAAGGAAAGAAGGATTTACCAGTAGCACCAGCCAATCAACTACACGTAAAGGAGCAAAAGGAAAGAAGGATTTACCAGTAGCACCAGCCAACCAACCGCAAAAATAAAGAAAGCAAGAGACACGGCTGACATTGACTGGCCGGCAATCACGGGTTTGTTTCATTGAAATTTACCCGTCCACCATATGTGGTGATCCCAGGTGAGTAAAGAAAGGGGAAATAGCAAAATGAAAGAAAAGTTAAACAATGAAAGTGAAAGGAAAGAAGCACGACCTACCAGCAGCACCTGCCACCTGCCAACCGCCCACAATCACCATGGCCTGGAAGAGGTCCAACAACCGTATAGGGAAAAGGCAGACTCAAAAGAAAGAAGTCAGCAAACATCCAAAATAAGACATTTTCATCCATTCAACTTTGAAACCCATACAACGTTGACTAAAGGCTACTGTAATGATTTTATGCCATCTTTGTATAATGAATGGTGCCGCTCAAACGGTTTGTTACTGAACACTTCCTTCCTGGGATTATGACTGTTGGGAAATATCACAAAACAGGTGACGTGCATAGCAATTAAAAGACAACTAGTCATGCCGTTAAAAAACATCTATTCTTACATCCCTACTCAACAATGCCAACATCAACTCAAAATGTAACAAGCACACAGATGCCACTAGTATCAGTACAAAATAAAGAATGTGGAAAAACTAAAACACATTCCTACATACTGGATGGTATTGAAGAATTCATTCGTTGAAATTTTACGCTGTCCACCATATGTGGTATTCACAGGGTGAATTAAGAGCAAATTTGCCTGCTTCATTGAAATTTACCCTGTTCACCATATGCAGTGTTTGTTTGTCTCATTGCAATTTACCCTTTCAACCATATGTGATGATCTCAGGGGTGAATTAAAAGAAGTTGTAAGATGAGAGATAAGTGAAAGGAAAGAAGTAGGACCTATTAGTAGCCCCCCCCACCACCATTCTGCACTACACTGGATGGATCTTATAAATAGAGTTTTTACAGTGCAGCTTGAATATAAGCAAACTTGGAAGGCATCATCAAAGGTTCTTCAAAACCCTTACAGCCCACAGAACCAAAACTTAGCCCAGTTTCAATATCGAGAAGCAGAAAATGTGATAACACTGAACATGCATTTCTTTCCTATTTAACCCAAGTGAAAAATGGGCACCGGCATTAGCAGAAGTTGTTTCATTTCTTTCTTTAAAACTTACCCCGTCCACTATATGTGGTGATCTCAGGGTGAATTAAGAGTGACCAAAGTGAAAGATAATTGAGAAAGAAAAGTCTCTGTCAACCGCCCACCAGCAGGGAAGTAAAACTCTGACAGACAAGCAAAGCATACTACCCAGGGGCCATGTATTAACACATGTTTCACATAACACTATAGAAACTTGGATAAGTTCTAGCTCCATGGGCCGTTACAGCATTGGAAGAACTTAACTTGTTGCTTTCTTTCAAAAATATAAAATCATCCACTCAATATCACTGAAGCAAACATGTCACCTAAATTTCAAGGCCAGAGAATGACAAAATTGCAAGTCTATGTTTTTGGTAACATTGAGTTATACACATGACTGTCACACTTATGTCTACGTCATCTTTCATCTAGGATTGTTTTTGGAGCATCCGACTGGGATTTTGCGCTATTTATAGAAGTTTTACAAGTTACAGGGAAATAAATTACAACAAACTTTAAAAGCAAATTTGTCAAACCTGTGTAAACTGGACCTGCTTCTCGATATTGGCATTCTCAGGCCAGAATTTGAAAAAAGATTACAACATTTATACACATCTGACACACACAATACAACAGATGACTAAAAGTCATAAACAATAGATGCACAATTTTCATTTTTCTAACAATGTTTGTAATATTATCTACATTTGACAAAACATCATATGTTGGAAAACAAGGTACACATATCTCCATATAAGACAAAATGAACCTGGATACACCTTACATCTGTTTAGACTAATGTGACCAAATTTTCGTATTTTTGATTATCTGCTGTCAATATAAATTCATATTGGGTTACTGGTTGCCTATTCATTTATATGCAAAAAATGAAAGTAATAATAATAATAATATTAATAATAATAATGCACATTTACATTGCGCCAACATCTCATATATAGAGCTCTGGGCGCATTACAAAACGGAAAAAAATAATATAACATTACTCACTCACTACACACACAAACACGCGGAAAAATGCAAAAGACAGGGTTAAAAATTACATTGTTAAATGGCACTCTCTAAGCAGAAACATTAAAAGCTTTTCTAAATGAGTATGTTTTCAAGTGCTTCTTGAAAACATACAGGGATGGCGCTAACTACCCGTCATTGGGGAGATCATTCCACACCCTGGGACCAAAATGTTGGAAGCTGCGTTCACCAGCTTTTGTACGGCAGAGCGGTATGTTGAGTTGAAGGGCGTTCTTCATCGACCATAGTGGTCTGCTTGCATGGCTCATGGCAAGACAGCAAATCGCTGATATTATGTTGGCGGCACATTGTTTATAGATGTATAATATACTATGGATGCCGCCTTGTACTGCACACGATGAAACATTGGGAATGGGAGCCAGTGCAGATCTTGGAGCAATGGTGCGGCAGTCATCCCTCTTCTTTTTCTAGTTCTCCAGTTGAAAGGTCGAAAAATAAGGAGTTGACATAATCCAATTTACAAAGAATGAGTGTAATCACATTTTGTTTTGCAGGAATCAGTTGTCAAAAATTGCTGAATGTTGCTGATGTTTCTTAAGGTGTAAATTATGTTCCTTCTGATTTCTGTGATATATTCGCTCATTGATAATTCACTGTCGAGTATTACACCCAAGTTTTTCACTTTCCACATTAGTGGGATGTTATTGTTTTCAATGCATAAGTTATAGCCACTTGTATAATGCCTGTTCTTTTTTCTACCAGTGAAGAGTGCCTCGGTCTTGTCACCATTTAATTTTAGCTTATTCTCCGACATCCATACAACATTTTTGTGGTTTAATGGTCCCCCCCCCCCCCCCCCTCAGAATAGTCACATTAGTCTAAAAAGATGTGATATATGTGAGTTCATAATATATGATAAACTTAACAGGACCCACAAAAGAAAACACACAAAAAAAATAATATATATATATAAGACTGACAAAAGGTCATTGAAACACTCCTACTCTTATGTCTACTTAAAGTTTCCTTATTAATATGTTGATAAATTACATTGATTCATTTATTGGAACATGAATAAAGATATGAATTACATGTGTTGTTTTGTGTGGTTCTATGCCAAGAAAAATCTGTTATAATCATTATTATAACGGTAGCGAATGGCTGTTTTGTGCAAAGCTTGGTGAGTATGGTGTGTTCGGGTATGGTGTGTTCGGGTTTAGAAATTCATGTATTAGAATTTGACCCAAGTATTAGTATCCCTTACTTTAGTCTTCTATGTGATAAAGCCAATCTATAAAAACACTGATATTGTGTACTCCAGGTTGAATTTTCTTTTGAAAAGCTGTTAAAAGAAATATGCTGTTGGCCTTGACGTAGTTTGTCCATTCATGTAAACAGTTTCAGGGAGGTCTAATATTATAAATCATTCCTTTACTTCACTTGTACCCCAAATGTTTGCATAAAGAAAGAATATAAAATTTGAACAAAAATGCATCTACATGACCAAGGGAAACAATGAAAATGACTTTTGCCTGCCTGTATGTCAAATCAGCACAACAGAACCTATGACAATGACTCAATTCTTGAAGCATGGACTATGAACTATTATTTCACAATTGATTTTAGAGAATGACATTGAAGCTACAACAGTATGCAAAATCTTAATCAGATAGAAAGAAGTCCAAATTTGATATATTATATCAGTCTTTACTTTTTTCTTTAATCAGTCTCATATATATATATATATAGAATATATAATTCTTAAAATACTTTTTATAACCATATGATCTATCTTACATTCATACTTGTTACTGTTTTATCTAAAATGAGCCACATCCAGTCCACTTAGAACTCACCACACATTTGCATTTACACAACCCACACCTATACTCCACAAACGCCTCAATTTGCCAAATCACACACATTGTACTTCATACACAATCAAACAGTTGCCAAAACCTAATAAATCTTATATGCGTCACAATTTTTAAAAGTAAAACATTTTTTGTTTGTCCTGTAACCAAGTGCTCAATCACAGTCCAAAGTGTATGCATGCTTTTCTAGTTAAGAACTCTACTAAAAAGTTTCAAAATGAAAGGGTGGATATAGAGAAAAAATGGGAGACAATGCAAAAGATGTTAAACGTTATTAAGTCCCAAAATCGCTGCAAAACCCTTGAGTCCATTGTTTGAGTAAGTTTATCTAAAGTCGAATTCAAAACCCAATTTCCACACCATCTTGCACATATCAACTGTGGTTGCCTGGTGTTTTAACCTCCTTTTTACATTTCAAATTGTTCATTTCTGGTTATAATTAGGTACTGTTCCATTTAGAAAACTAAGTTTGATACATAAAAATCTGATTTTTCCTGCCCTGATGCAATCAAAGTAAATTCAAGCTATAGACTAAGATAATTGTTATCATGAGCCCTGCTAGTCAAAATTACCTTTATATGCTATAAATAGTATCCCTGGTGCTTAAAGAGTTAAAAGAGAGAAAACACCTACGATACCCAGAGAGGATGCAAAGAGAGGCGATGGCACTTACCAGTTCCTATTGAAGACAGACAGCGGACAATGACACACAAAAACAGACATTCAGGGTTGTAGAAAAACAACAAAACAACATAAAGTGAGAATGTTTATTTATAAATTGTCCAAAATGGAATGGATGACAACGGTAACAAGTATCATCACAGCTTTCCAAAGCCGACCAATTCAACAGGGAAATATCAACCCTTATATTTGGACTGATACTACTTGAGGAGCAAAGTCCATTCTTCTTTATTTCAGTATAGAAACATGATATCAACTTCCCCCATCTTTTTTTGTCGGCTGAAGGGGAAATCATTTTGATTCATTTCACTGTTAAAATTGCCCTTTTTCTCTTCAACTTTAAGTTCTCAATAATTGTTGTATAATGACTCTTTTTTAACTTTAATGATTTGCCACAGGCCAAACTAATAATACAAGTAAAAATTCCAAAAACTTCTCAAACTTATAATAATTAAAAAACAACCACCACCTCCCCCCCCGTTTTGTAGTTGTGGATTTAACTAATTCTGTCAGCCATGGATATTTTGTTTCACAATTTGGTACCTCATGTTCCATTGTGACTTAAAAGCAAAGTAATCAAATGGTATTTAATAATTGATAACACAATATTTTCCTCTTTTCTTCTTCTCTGAACTCTTTTGGACCAGGATACAAACATGTACACACTCACACAAATTTTTTTTTCATCATCTAGAAGCACAGAGAAAACGTAAACTACTATCCTTCATCATTCTGTCCATGCTCTACTAAGACAACTGCCTAGCATGAACAAGAGTACAGGCTGTCTTCTTTAATTGTATACTTAGTCAATAAAAACACTAAAAACAAAGATACGCAGACGACAAAAATTATTGTGAAAAATGAAACATATCTCTTGAAACTTTTAACATCTGTGAGATAATCGTGTGTGGCACATTAGGACATGCAGTGCAAAACGTTTAAACTCCATCGAAAATCAACGTGACACACTCATTACCTAGAGTTAATGTGTCAATGAGTGTCAAAGATGAAGACGATCTCATACTTGCGATCAATACAAACTTCACCTTCACGATTTGACTTTGAACCTAGACGACTTGCAACTACACCTAATGACAATGGTAATGAAAAGGTATAAGAGGAGCATGACAGAAATTTCTGACCTTGTCGCTGAAGAAAGGCAAACATTTCTACGTCCTTCCCTGGTTGGTTCTTTTGAGGTCCATAAGCCTGATATATCAGGCTTGCACTGATGGCTTATATCCATAATTCTGATGTTTCGGGATCTAAGTCATTACACAGAACTCTATATTAAGAAGCCTACGGGTGGAAATGCGACAAAAAAGGTACTTTTAAAAAGATTTAAACTCTAATGTTCTGCGTAATGACTCAGGGCCTGAAGTATCTGGCTTACGGGATATATTAAAATAATACATAGCCTGACAGACAGGGCTTTTCCCCATTCTTCCACTAGGAGTCCAAGCTACGGGGGGTTTTCAGGTATAGGAGGTCAGGAGATAATTTTAGCCTTTTCATTACCATCTGGTTGTTGTTCTTCTTCTTTAACTGTCTGCCTATTGCAGTGGTATTTCATTCTATCTGTCAACTATACCAAGGCAATACTGTGAGAGTATTCCTTTTTATATAAAGTACTCGCACGGAAACTAAAACCTGCCTACTGTAATCAAATTAAACCATGTACCTGCTAACATGAGTCTGTCCACAAGGTTTCAAACATGTAATTGTTATTCAAATTTCCCTTTTTATTCTTACCTTCCTTATCATGTTTGTAGTCAACATGAGAACGTCCGTCTCTTCATGAAAAGACTGAGAAGCAGCAAGGTAGCCAATGCGCTGAAATAGAAAAAACAAACAAATAAGAATTAATAAATACAGCAAGATTCTCTCTGGTATAGATAATACAAATTTTTTTAATCAGGAACATAAAGGCAGGAAGCAGTAAGGTTAAGGTCTAATTCATTGAAATTTTACCCCATCCACCATGTGCGGTGATATCAGGGCGAATTCAGAGAATTATTTTCTTGAAACTTACCCCATCTACCATAATATGCAGTGATCTTAGCATAAACTAAGAAGAAACAACATGTTGAAAGGTGTATGGAAGAGTGAAAGGAATAAAGAAGAACCTACCATTAACCTGGATACCTTAGCACTCACACAACACATAGAAAATAGTAGGAAGATACTACGATGGAAACACTAAACAAGTGAAATGCAACTTTTACTTCATGGAGAAAAGAACACTTCAGTAAGGATAAAGTGACACAGACCACTTCAGTAAGGATAAAATGACAAAGACCACTTCCGTAAGGATAAAGTGACACAGACCACTTCCGTAAGGATAAAGTGACACAGACCACTTCAGTAAGGATAAAGTAACACAGACCGTGGAAGGTAAAATGGAAAGATAAAGAAAAGAAGAAACTAACTAATTACTGTATTACAGTTCCTGTTATGACCCAAAACAATTCATTCACTATAAATATAAGTTAAAATTATGTGCCTTGCATAATTGGATTTGATTCTATTTGATTTATTGTCTCTAACTTTGTCGTTACTACTGTATGAAAACACTGTTCTTTGTCATGTCAATCAACTATTGTGTTTGTATCCTTTCCCATCAATTTATTACATCACATTACATATGTTCACCGCATTATTACAAGTATTTATGCATTCCCAATGCAAACAAAACTGTTTTGTTGTTATGCCTTCCAATGTTTCATTATTTGCGGACTCTCACAAAAATATTTATCTGCCGCGATGAAAAAGAAAGAACTAAAGTCATTGAAGAAAGAAAATGCCTTTATAGTCTATAACCATGAATCTCTATTGCTTTATTTGGCTACTAGGGGAAAATAGAGGAGAGAGTAAAACAATAAAATAATGTAGGAACATATATTGTTTTTCTGGAATTTAGCCTGTCCGCCATACACAGTGACCTCAGGGTGAATAAAGAAGAAACAGCAAGATGAAAGATATGTGAAAGAGCAAAAGGAAAGAACAAGGATCAACCAGCAGTCTCAGCCAACTGCTGACAACAAGAACATCAAATTAGATGAAAAAAGTGATACGGTTTCGACAACAAGCCATAATCTTATTGCCCTCAAACACGGGCCTGATTGAATCAAGGAGCATTGAGCCTAAAGGGACAAGACAAACTCAACGCTATCTTACCTTGAAAGTAAACTTAGTTGAACTCATGACTTCAATAATGTTGAAAGCGGCCCAGCTGATGTCATAACCTAACATTTGAAGCTGGAGAAGAGATCATTCATGATAAAAATAATTTTAATAATAATAATGATAATAATAATGAAAGAGTGTATTGTCATAGAAATTTAACACGAGAGCTGATAATGGTATTTATCAGTAATTATTTCATTTCTCATACACAAACAAATCTACCCCATCACTGATACTTCATATAAAATCATAATTTAATTACATACATTTCCTTTTGATTTCCATTTTTACAACAGCTTTGAAGTGGAATTATGAACAAAAATGTTTTAACCCAATTAGATGAAGTCTACCCATCACTGATACTTCGTATAAAATCATAATTTAATTAAATACATTTCCTTTTTTATTTCCATCTTTACAACAGCTTTGAAGTGAAGTATGAACAAAAATGTTTTAGCCTAGTTAAATGTACCTTAATCTATTCTTCATCTCAATACAAAATACTCTCAGCTTTTCAATTATTTAATTCAACAACTTCTACTGTCTTCATAAAAATATATTTACTCATCCAAAAGATGACCATAATCCCAAGCAAAAAAACAGAGTCACCATTTACTGAGGGTTCTCTTGCCCAGTGGTGGGAAAAAAGGAGCAATTTAATTATTTATGCATGCACCAACATTTTTCTTTCAATTTTAGGAGGTAGCTTTATTTGACAACTTGACAATAATTGATGAAGAAGGCATCGTTAACTAGGGCTTAAAAATCACAGAATGATGAGAAGTAAACGCACACTGTCTGTCTCAATTTGAATCTTTTATATATATGAGATAGAAACTCCTCATTAAACTGTTTCTGTTTGAGTGGTTACATACAGATGTGAAATCTGCTTGGATAGGACCTTTGAGGTCAATCAGCCATGATTTACAATGTTTGATACTGCTTTACAATTCTAGGGTTAATTTAAATGAATTATGGTCAATGTACTTCAATCATCCATGACAAAATGCATTTCATAAAACTTTCAGGAGTCAAATCATCCAAAAGACAAAGTAGTGACTGTTTAACCATCTAAACAAATCATTGAGCATTTTGTTACAAAGACAAAACTATTACAATATGAAGCAAAACTTACGTAGGTCAGTTTGTTCACTGCATTTGCTTTAATGGCCAAGTTGTCTTGTTTCAACTCTTGTTTGATTTCGTCCATACATTCTGCAATGTATTTACTCTGAGGAAAGAGGCAGCAGTCACTCATAAACACAATAAAATATTTGTTGTTTTTTTCCTGACGCTTCTGGTTGCCATGGAAACAATGACCATCTTGGATTTTGCCCCAAATTTCACCAACTTCAATATCAATAGGCTTTTTCATTTTTGAACAAATTTGTGTCAAACTTGGCACACACCTTATTTGATACAATATCTAAATTTAATCAGATCGCATTATTGTTTCATTTGTAAGTTTTGATTTTATGAATTTTTGAAAATAGCATGAGAACAACATGAACAATATACAAAAATAGTGTAAAAAGAAATTCAATTTTTCCAAAACTATAATACATATAATATCAAAAAAAGCATCCGATCATTTCTTTGTTTTTCCACACTCATCATCCATACCAAATTTCATGAATATACGTTGAGAAATAAAAAAGTAGATAGGAAATAATGAACAAAAAGGAAATTTGAGAAAATCGTATTTTTCTCTTATTTTCTGTTTTTGAATACATTTTTCTCCCATAAACCTACGAAATGAGTAGGGTAATACTTTGAAACATCATAAAACCTTAAGAGGCTCTCAATTACTTCTTATCGACACTGTTTCAAATGCACCAGCACCTTTTTACTCATTTTTGAGATGGCGCCTTTTGATAATAGGCGCGCGGAATATGTTCCGTAACTTCCGGCCGATCTAAGGCAATATTCATAAGAGATCCTCAAATAAGGTTGTTTTGGATAGCGTTATTGTGGCGATCAAAATGAGTACCAAGTTGCCATAGTTTAGATATTTCTGGATTTTATTGTATAATAGCTGTTTGATAGGCCTGAATTGTTTCTAAAAAATTTGTATAAATACAAAGAATCGATACTGAGCTTCTTTTATGATATCATTATGACGGGAATGAACTGCTCTATCCACTAGTATGAAAGACTAGATTTGTCCCATTTGCGGCAAAAATGGCATTCCCAGAAGGATCAACGATCAGCAAAATTTTGTCTGTGTGACAGTGTCAGTGTGCACATTGGGGACAAAAACAAACAATACAATGAGACAGATTCAATAACAGTTGCTTTGCTCTTTCATTTCAATGCATGAAATGCTATAGGGGATGGCAGAAAGAAGAGCAAGTTGAATTCACAAATTGAAGTATTAGTGACAAAAGTGAGTGATAGATCAAAAGCAAAGTTCTGAATCATACTCTACTCATTTCCTTCCTATCAAATTTTTAAACTAAAAAGTAGTGTAGGTATAGGTTTATTTCTCTGGTTCCATTTGGAGAACTTGTCATTGACACTTTGCATCTAAATGTAAGGAAATGGGTTCAATTTTCTAGCAAAAGTGCTTGCTTGATTACCTTTGAACTAGACTCTAGATCTAACTAGATCTATAAAAGGCCAAGGTTATGTTATAATCATTGTAAACAGTAAACAATGTTACAGATCCTTTTCAGAGGCCTTTAAAATTATTTAGATCATAGATCTAGATTAGGTCTGCATGGTAAACAGATACAAAAAGAATTCTGTTAATCATTTCCTCAATGTGCATGTTTTTATCTAATATGCTAAGAAATCAGGAGAATGTTATTCCTCAGATCATGTAGAATCTAGCTTCTATGCCTAGTTTTATGAGCAAGACACAAGATCATGGGACAAAAAATACTGATAGCAACAGTCACTTTTTATCAGAGCCATTATTGACATGCCCCCAGCAAGAGATTTGGAAATAAGCAAAGTGCAGAATGGAAAAAGAGCTAAAGCACTTTTGTATTTTCCATTATTCAAAGCTCATACCATGTTTAATTAAAATGCTAAAATACGATATTGATGGGCGTCAACCTTGGGAAAGGGAAGCTTATCGACAATTGGTTCTAGTCAACATCCAGTATTTTCCCCATCTCACCTCGTTTTCCTTGTGATTCCGTATGCCCCGAACAAGATCCTGCAGGTTCTTGTCGAGAACCCACTCAAGGTTCCCTTCACTTTCTTCAAAGCCATCTTTAACTGGATGGCCCAATTTATCTGTGCATGAGAAACCTGTGAAGCGAATGTTTTCACACAGAGACAGATGAATTCGGGAATGGCTGGCAAGCAGGCCGACAAAATGTCTTCCGCTCTCGTTGATCATGTGATCTGACGCGTAGACATGAATGGGGGGAATAAGCCGGGTTGATTTTCGTTTTTTTTAAAGTGGCAAATTTTCAACGATTATTTCCCCTTACGCCTGCCTCCCCTTCTCCCCACAACCCCCCCCCTCTCTCTCTCTCTCTCTCTCTCCCCCCTCTCTCTCTCTTTCTTTCTTCTCTCTCTCCCCTCTCTCTCTCTCTCTCTTTTTCTCTCTCTCTATTTCTATCTCCTTGACTTTCTCTCCCCCTCTCTCTCTCTCTCTCTCTCTCTCTCTCTCTCTCTCTCTCTCTCTCTCTCTCTCTCTCTCTCTCTCTCTCTCTCCCTCTCTCTCCTCTCTCTCCCTCTCTCTCTCTCTCTCTCTCTCTCTCTCTCTCTCTCTCTCTCTCCCTCTCTCTCCTCTCTCTCTCTCTCTCTCTCTCTCTCTCTCTCTCTCTCTCTCTCTCTCTCTCTCTCTCTCTCTCTCTCTCTCTCTCTCTCTCTCTCTCTCTCTCTCTCTCTCTCTCTCTCTCTCTCTCTCTCTCTCTCTTCTCTCTTTTTTCTTTGTCACGATGGACTGTCACACCAGGTTCTTACACATCTCTCGGTGGCAAGACATGGCTTCGGTCTGGGAATTCTCTGGAGAATATATCTTCTTTCTATGATTGTTAGGGTTGAAGATGATGAATGCTAGTGATTGATAATATGATGATGATATTAAAAATGTACATTGATGATGAAAATGCGGATGAAGGTGATGATGAGGATGGTGAGATGATGATGATAATAATGATGATGAAAATAATGATGATGATGATGATGATGATGATGATGATGATATGATGATACTGGAGATGATGATGATGATTATGATTATGATGATGGTGGTGGTGGTGGTAGTGGTGGTGATGGTGGTGATGGAAGTGTTAGTGATGGTGATCATGGTGAGGATGACATAGCTGCCAAGAGATTGTTTTTGAACCCCAGGGCAAATGGAAACTATTATTATTATTATTATTATTATTATTATTATTATTATTATTATTATTATTATTATTATTATTATTATTATTATTATTATTATTATTATTATTATGATTATTATTATTATTTATTATTATTATGATTATCATTATTATGTATTTTGTACTTTTGCTAGAAAAATCTCAAACCCTTTTTTCAACCGCTGGCAGGGTTTGAACCCACTACCTTTTGGTTGAGAGGCCGACACCTTGCCTCTGGACAACCCAGTTCCCACTATTACACATCATAAAGGGCCTGTGAAAACCATTGGTGGGCTCCTTGAAAACTCTGAGATCATTGCATTTATATTGGACAGAGGAATTTTCAATAAAGCAAACCAAAAAAATATATTACTTCTGAATGAAGAATTGTATATCCACTTCATGCAATTGTCATTCACATATTCACGAAAGTACACATTTTGATTTGTTTGCTATGCTCAAGGTATAACCTTGTTAAAAAAGGTTTTTCCTTGTTTGGCTTACGAGCCCCCTTAACTCATGGCCCCCGGGGCGCCGCCCAGGCTGACCCCCTCTCAGTGGGCCTGGATGATGATGACGATGATGATGATGATGATGCTGATGATGATTTTTGGTTACTCCATGTGTTCAATGAATCCCGTCATCACCAAAGAAATTGAGCTGCAATTCACCAGATGATGCAACTATTGGATAACTCAGTTATTTTCAACATTGTAACTCCTAGGTATTTTACACAGTTGGTTATATTTAGTTATTAATTATGTATGTAATAATCTTAGTTGACTATATACTTTTCTGCATATTTTAGTCCCTGACATTTATCTGGATGGGACTCCATTTTCCACTTTCTCCCCATTCTTGCAGTGTGTTTATGTCATTGTGTAATATTTTGCATCCTCCGTGTTATTTATTTTTCTATACAATAGACTATCATCAGCAAAGAGTCTTAGTTTGGTACCTGGTGAGAGGTTTAGATTATCGTTGCATCCTGAAAGCCTGGTTTTTCTGTTTAATGTAATATCTATAACCTTTTGAGTGTGCTATTTGATTCAATAGACCATTCAATTAAAAAACTACTTTGTCAAAAGCCTTTGAAAAATCAAGCATCTAATTGGTTTCTTAGTTTACTGTTGTAATAAGTTGAGTTTCACAGCTTTACCATGGTGGATATCTCTGTTAGAATTTCTAGGTGATCCATTATGTTACTATATCATGTTTCTAATAGTTTACAAGTTACTGAAGTTGGAGAGACAGGTTGTAATTTTCTGCTCTTCGTCGATCTCCTTTTTTGAATAATGGGACTATATTAGCATATTCCCAGTCATTTGGAACTTTACCTTGATTTAGAGGCGCCTGGAAAAACACGACATAGATATGTAATAGGCTCCGGCTCTATGGGCCGTAATGGCCTTGAAGGAACTTTACTTTTTTTCTTCCCTTAGGCCAATAACTAATGAAGAGCAATATGAAATAGAAATAAGAGGCCTCATAAATGGGAAACGGGACAGAACAGAGCTAGAAATGGTTGGACACCCGGACAATTCTTTGTTCTGTCTCGTTTTGCATCTATTACACCTTTCATTTCTATTTCATATTCCTCTTCAGATAACCAGCAGCAGCAGCAGCACCAACACTTCTTCCAGTTTTACAATAATACCCTAGATAGGTCCATATCATTGTAGGCCTACGTAAATTCCGGATTTAAATGAGTCAATTTCTTCCAAATCCATGAATTAGGTTTTGTGTGTGTGTGTATGTGTGTGTGTGTGTATGTGAGGACAACTTGGAACAAATTTAATGAATCTTTTGTAGCTAATTTTGAGTACCACACTGGCACTTACAAAACACATGAAAAAAACATCTCCCAATGCATTGACATTGAAGTTTCCGTTGTTGTTGGCTTTGTTTTTGGTATAACATTAAAAAACACTGAGGGTAAAAGAACAGTTATTTGATATTTAAAATGTTTCCAAAAGTTCACTGCGTCAACAAAATAATTAATTTGTGATTTCTACCAACAGCTTTGTGAACGTTTACGGGGACACCACTCTTTCTGTTGAAAATCAGTGATCACATGACAAAAAAAACAAAATGGCGACAATTTAGTCGGGTTACTCGTTTGTTTACGTTTGCGATGATTCAAGTGCACACTCAGATCAGGTGCCATCGCTGTATGGGTTGATTACGGTCGTTAAAATGAAGCCTTTTCAGGAATTGAGTCGCAGAGGGAGTAGCTCAAGGCCCGACGAAAGGCGACCGAGCTCTTCCGATAAACGTCGAGTTTCTTCTTCCTCGTCGTCGTCCTCTTTTGATATGAGTTTGTGTTCTCGTCGTGAGTCACAGAGCAGACAACCAAATGTTGACTTTCGACATGAAATGGAGAGGCAATTAAGTCATCCCCATGATATCAGCTGGCAGCCTCCAGATCTTTCAAATATTGGTGCAACCGCTCAAAGCAATGATATGTCGGCGATAAGGTTGTGGGTGTTGGAAATTCAGATCCACACAGGGCATGGAGCAAAAATGCATTCAATTTTAGACATTCATCAGCATCCAAAAGTTATGAGCCACTTGACAATACAGGTCATGCTGAAGTAAGGCAAAAAGTAGTTAAACCACATTTGAGTGATGTGAATCATTCAGCTGTTATAGGCCCAAAACTGTCAAATTCAACTCAAAATCGTGATAATCACTCTTCATACATTTCTCATTCTGTGATAAGCCCAAAAGGCCCAGATCTTTATATAAATAACGAATCACCCTCATTGTTTCTTAACGTACAAACTTTAAATATTTATCCTGATACAGAACAGGAAGATGGTTTACATGAAAAGTCTAAGTATAATTTGAATGGTAGAAATTCAAAGACACATTCACTAACAGGGGAAGCCCGGCAGTCATCTCATTTGAATCATCCTCAGCAAGCACAGTTTTTAGATAATTACTTTTCTGATGGACAAGAGCATCTTGTTTGCAGCAAGCCTCCGGAGAGTGGAATATTCTCATCTCCAGCAAGTCTTGACCATGAGCATCATGATGATACTTCTTTACCGCCAGTCTCTAGGGATGATGGACCTGCCTCGGCCCCGCCGTTGTCTCCGACAGGATTTGAATCAAATGTTTATCAGAAGAAATCGAACACTACAAAACCCTCTCAAAGTGCAACACTGCATTATCTCAGTCAGCCAAACATAAGTTCAAGAGCAAAAGGGTCTGGAATGCGACAACAGAAATCCTCCAGTGACCTTGAATCGCTCAAACATGCATTTGAACACAAATTAGAGCCAGATAATATGAAAACGAAACTACTATCTGTTTGGAATAATATAAAATATGGTAAGTGGCTTATCTTTCCTTCATTATAAATATATATACACTGCTTTTAAGAGAATACACTTTGAAAGTGCTTTTATCTCACCTGCTAACTGAATGTTTTCGACTCCACATAGATGTACACCCAAATACTGTTTTTTTAAAGTGTTTTCAATCTTTCATTGAAAAATGCAATGATTTTCAAATTTAGTCACAGAAACATTCAATTACCCATTTTCAAACAACGAAAAAACAGAATCAGTGTATACCTTTCATAATGTCTGTTGCATAACGGAAAAGAGAATGAGGGCTATGTCTCCACCAACAGAAAAATTTGGAATTCATTGTTTCGTGCACAACCTAGAACAGTAAAATCTGTGTCAAAAGTCGAAATTTTCACCATCTTACTCCACCTTGCTATCAACATTGCGGTAAAACCATCGAAAGCGTATTTCTTCTAAGCCTCATCGATGCCATACTGCCAGAAAGAAAAACCACCTAAAAATAAATTCAAGAAATACTCAGGCACATGCACCTGAAGGGGATATGATGCTCTAAAAATAGCTGTCTGGATCTAAAAAAGATTTACGACATAAATGAAACTGTTGACGAACCATGAAAATAGGTTTTAAAACAAGTTACAAATACGGTTCCCGTGGGGCTTGCAGGAAGACGACAGCAGTTATCGATTATTATATTGCTGCCAAGTGATTTAATAATACTCTGTCAATGTAACAGACAATTTACCAAATCAAAGAGGTTATCAAACATGTCGTCTGTAAAGTGAGTGTTGTAGATGTTTGGCAAACTGTTGTGATTTTTTCTCATCAGGCTGGACATTTAAGGGAAAAGCTAACTTCAAACTGGACAAACCGATATTCCTGCTTGAGAGTCATACCACAAACGCAGCGAAGGTCAGTATTGGCTGTTCAATTTCGTTCTCTGCGTGTGACAAGATATGGGATAAAAAATGTTCATTTTTTCATTTTTGCTGTTTTAATCATTATGTTTTCTTAATAAATTATTGTAAAAAGTTTCCATAAATGTCTGTATTCTTTGGATTAAATCTTCACAATGCACATCTTGCCTCAAAGATTATTGGTACGTATAAATTGTTAATTAATTAGAAATACCTTCCATTAGATATGTTCCATTATTACGTCTTATAATTTACATTATTTCAAAGTTTTTTGTACTTTTGACACAAAAGTATGTTGTCTAGCAGCTGTATTCCATCATCGGTTTAAGCAGTTCACCTCAATGTTTATTAGAAATCTTAGAATTTGATAAGTCTTGTTTTTGGATAAAGGTATGAAATTGAAATACATGTCATGAGACAAAATTTAACATTCATATTTATAATGTTAGTGGACCCATGTTAACACTAAGCCTCATTATTTTAGTGTCCTTTATTTGGCAATTGAAATTTATTTCCTCAGATGATGGATACACAGAAAACGAATTTATGAAAGACTTTGCCAGTCGCATTTGGTTCACCTACAGAAGTAATTTCTATCCCATTCCTGGCTCAAAGTTCAAAACTGACTGTGGTTGGGGTTGTATGTTGCGTAGCGGACAGATGTTGACTGCTCAGTGTTTGCTGACACATTATTTAGGCAGAAGTAAGATATTCCATTGTGAAACTTTTAAAAACATTTTCCTCGTCTTGTTTAGAAATGACTGAACTGTCATCTTTATTTTCATCGAGTTCACAGAGATTAATCACTGACATTTTTGCTAAATATAAGTCAAGCTTTATGATGATGAAATGTTACTTTTTGAGTGATTATTTGAAAAAGATCATGAAATCAATTCTATCAGTCACGTTTAACATCATTTTCAAACCAGAAATGGCAGTGGAAAGAAAAATTGTTGCTCTTGTTTGAGGAATAAACGTTAAACTTTTTGTAAGCGATATATGAGGTAAATATGAGGTTTACAAGTCAATACGAGGTTTGTTTGGTGAGATTTATTATAATGGGAAAAATGAAATTGACATGAGATCAGGGCTATCTTGTCCTATCTCCAATTTTTATTTTGTTTTTATTTTTCATAAGATGTTGCTACTGGTGTTAGAGGGGTTATCATTTGTTGATGAAGCCGTGACATCGTTCACTGAAATTTCTATTGGAGACATTAAGAAAATTATTCTCACGAGTCCAAATAAATCTTGCCAACTAGATCCCATGCCAACGTTACTTTTGAAAGAATGCATTCATGAATTATCGCCATACATCACAAAACTAATCAACAATTCATTGAGGACAGGGATCGTCCCGAGAACTTTCAAAAGAGCTATGGTGAGGCCCCTGCTTAAAAAGAAGGGACTTGACAGTGAAAATTTGAAAAATTATAGACCTGTATCTTACTTACGATTCCTTTCCAAAATTTTAGGAAAAGCTGTTCTCAAACAAATTTCGACTCATGTTCAAGACAATAATCTACAAGAATATTTTCAGTCAGCCTATCGTGTGAACCACAGCACAGAGACAGCACTCATGAATATCGTAAATGATCTCCTTCAAGTTATAGATAGCGGAAAGACCACAATCCTTGGTCTACTAGATCTCTCTGCAGCCTTCGATACCCTGGACTACGGCATTCTACTCGAAAGGCTTATGACTACTTTTGGTATCTCCGGCATCGCTCTCGACTGGTTCTTGTTGTATCTATCGCAAAGAATCCATGTAGTTTCAAACGGTCGGTCAGCCTCCACAGAACGTAAAATTCTCTGTGGTGTACCCCAAGGCTTGTCAGACCTTTCATTATGATACAAGCGTGCAGCAAGCTTAGCCTATCTTTGATTTTCTCAAAGATCGACTACTACAATTCATTATTTTTTGGTCTTCCACAAGTACAGCTTAAATGCCTGCAGAAACTCCAAAACAACGCTGCTCGAATCGTTCTCCAGAAGAAAAGAAAGACGGCGCTTCTGCTCTCCCCCCGACAGCTACACTGGCTTCCTGTTGAGCAACGGGTGCAGTTCAAGGCAGCAACCATTGTCTTCAAGTGTGTAAACAATATGGCTCCAGCATATGTCTGTAACCTGCTATAGCGCTACCAACCCATCAGGTCACTTCGTTTAACAGGCAATGCTCTCAGATTGAAGTTTCCCGCTGTCGACTGAAAGTTAGTGAACGAAGTTTCCAATGCTTCGGACCGCGAATATGGATTAGTCTTCCACCTGAAATTTGCCAGATTTTGTCTATAGGCATCTTCAAAAAGCGCCTCAAGATGCATCTGTATAGACAGGCATTTCATTGAACTTTTATTCTTCAACTGTCTTAGTCCTAAGCGTATACATATTGTGTTCTTAGCATTGGAATTGTAAAGCACCCAGAGCCCTCCGTTTGGGAGGGGGTATGACGCAATATAAATGTTTACAATATTATTATAAATCTCCATTGGGTGGTGTTGTATCGAAATCCTAATGTTGTGAGTTAATAATCACGACGACACTGGTTCAAACGCCATGGCTGGTTCAAGTGGGGAGTTTTCACAACACTCTGCTTTCTTCACTTGACTCTGGTATGAATGAGTACCCATCTATAAGTAGAGAAAGACCTTGTCAGAGTGTTAGTATGAAGCGCCTAACAGGTTGCTATACTATATGCTCCCCAGGGAGTTGAGGATGACTGAATGAAATGGCCTGCTGGGGGATAAATGATGTACAGTCAGTGAGCCTGCATTTTGTGTGGGGATACGGACTATAAATCTATCTTTATCTTTATAAAACTACAAGAGATTTCATGGTGAAAGTCTTAATGCAGGTCATTTCCTGGCTATCAAAGCCCCATATGAAATGGCTCTATGACATCACATTGTCATTGTTCTTTGTACAGTAAAATAAACAATTGTCATGAGATAGATACATTTTCATTATGTTTTTGTATGATATTTCAAAACGTAGGGCTTGAATTATGGTATGTTTATCTACCATTGCTCTATAGTTCACATTTGTAAATGTTGAATTGCGTACAGTAAATGTGTTCAGATTTCAGTATAAATCTTATTATATTTTAATGGAAAGCCACAATAATAAGACTTATTTGAAAGATTTTGAAATGAAGTTTTATAACTATTGAATATTATATAAATCCTTTCTGTCTGACACGAGCAGAATGTATGAAATTATATTTCTATGCTTCGTTATCTCTTTATTCCCCTGTACATATTTATATGAGATCTTAAAGTCATGTCTGTTTGCTTGTTTCATTGAAATTTACCCTATCCACCATATTAAGTGATCTCAGGGTGAAGGTATCATGTCAAGTTGGGCACAAGCAAGAGCTTCAGAATATATATTTTTCCTCCCTCTATTATGAAACATATTTTGTGATACGCTGTTTAACAGATTGGAGGATGTACAACCAGCAAACCAAGACCCAGCTGACTTTTTACAGAGAGATAATCCGTTGGTTTTCTGACCCAATTGACTCCCCTTCCGACCATTTTCCCCTCTCCCTGCATCACCTGGTGCAGTTTGGTAAGTACAATAAGTCGCCAGGCGAATGGTACGGACCTGCTTCTGTCGCTTACATTTTGAGGTGAGGAAAAAAAATGATCATGGATTATAAAGTTTGGAGATGTAATAATGATAAATACAGTCGAAGCTGCTTAATCGGAACAGTACCATTCCACAGACATGGTTCCAATTAAGCGGCATTCCTATTAGACGGCATCCATGAAATGATCAACCTTATAGTGTATCATACATACGTACATGCTTACGATAATTGGTACAGGTATGTTTATTTCTCTTCTGCATGCAGTGTTTTACATATTTTATTGGCGATCGCACATGTATCCCTTTTACTCTTGGTGTGTTCCACCCCAAACGCAAAATTAAGATATTTGACACAAGAAAAGTTACACACTAATGTCATACTTTTGTTATGAGTAAAGTCTAGCACCCGTAACTGTTGGTTGTTCATTACATCATTATTGCTACACGATGGCTTTTGACGGCGAGTCTTCATATCGTAAGCAATAAAACTGTATCGTTACCGGTATTCTCACACCTTGTCACCCAATACATGTCAGATTGGTGAGAGTGAGAGACTAACTGGATTGAAGTGAGGAACGTGGGCGGAGCTTGAGTGATGAACTTTACTTACTTGCGCCATCTTGTTTATATATATATATGCCTTTATGCAATACGCTATGCATGTCGTCTTGTCATTGGTCTGGCCGGGTGATCACGTTCAATGTGTGCACCCTCCATCTAAATCCAACTTCTGGCCAGTCACTTATCTTTATTGATCATCTGATGTGATAGACTTGCCTGTGTACTCTCATTCACACGTCTATGCAATATACATGTAGCTAGATGTGCCATCCAAATACAGCAAATGTCCTAAAATACGTCCTTAATTGATTAAACATTCTGTTTTTCTTTATCAATATCATAGATATGTGATCCGATCGCTGATATAATAGGGCTTATACCCGTCGACAATGTGCCATGCGTTGCAACCACTTTTCATTACCTATCCATTGAAGGCCCTACTGTACTAAACATTGACCAATCTTCTCTTCATAACTCCACCCACTGTACAACACATATCCTTTGTCCCATTAGATCACTGGTTTGTCATCAGGCAATTAGAATTGAACAGTCTTCCGGACTCCGCCCACATCTCTTTCTTGATGTCGTTATTGCATGCGATCACCTGGCGTCTTTAGACCGAGCGCTCATCGCGATTGAGGGACAAAGTGTGAGCAGTTTTATTGCCGTCCTGTCTGGCATTGGTCGTATCCGATGTGACTTCGGATTTTCGTGGCGAGAGACGATCAACTCATCCGTGCATTCACTACCTCAGTGTGTCAGAAGTCCCTGTTTCTCGCATTAACTTTTTCGCACAGCTGATGATTTATCCAAAACAAATGATCTGGATATGAATCTTTATCTTTGTCTGTCTGTTGTCTTAATTTTAACATGAGGATTATGAATCCAAGGAGGTGAAAGATTCGTGTTAATTTATTCACACATTTATCCCGTTGGATGATGCTTTTCTTTATCAGTTTTTCTCATCCAAATTTGCATAATTACATATAAGTCATAGGTCTCGTGATTAAATAAGTCACATAATTTTATTGTGGGTTATGCCAGTTAATAAGGAAACATTGGATCAGGTCCTTTTCTCTTAGCTTCTATAGCAACAACTTGAATTCTACACAGCTACACACAGATCTACATCTTGAAAATAAAAATGACTAAACCAGGAAATGATTTACAAAACAAGCTTTAAATCCTGGACGAAATTGACAAGTCACTAGGGAAACCCAACTTTACAGAAAAAGGCCAACCCCAAATTGTTGGCCCTGACCTACATTTAGGTGGTCACTACTGTATGTACTGTATAATAAACGCACACGCCATCTAAATTTGACAGTTGATAAGTGTTAGGGTTTTACTTTCCAGCAACCTTTACATTAGAAATTTTATTTTAATTTGAGTCTATGGTAATTTTTGTTTATCAAGTCAGTTCAGAACCTGCTATTGTGTCGGAATACAGACTTTATCTTTTCTTCCAGAGATGCTTTGAATCGTGCTGGTGTATCGCTACCAGTTCTTGGACAGCTTGGTGTTTATGTTGCTCAAGATTGCACAGGTATATAATTAGCATTTATGCTGCATCAGAGTCATAAGTTGAATACATACAGTCTACTGCCAGTTATCCGACATGCTCAGATATCCGATTAGCTCACATATATCAACAGGCTCAGATGTCCGACACTTACTTGGGAACAATATAAATCTCTTTATATTTGTCATAGCTATCCGACATCTCCGCAATTCCGACTCCAACACGTATAATTTGCTGGGAACAAAGTTTTCACTGTATTAATTGCTTACTTGTCTGACACACCTAATCCTTGCAACACGTGGCAAAAAAAAAAAATCACACTCGCAATGTTTAATAAGATAAACATCTATATTTTATTACCCAATAAGCGCAGGTAAAGTGGTACAGCACACCTTATCAGTACATGTACAGGCACATTATGCAATGCATTGACACTTATCGGCTCTTTGCAAGCATAGAAAGTTGGGATAATAAAAGTACCAATGCAATGTACTGCATTATAATACATTTGTACACACCAATGTACTATTCTCAGATTTTCAAATGTTTTTCATGCCCAGGGTCAAATCCATTTATCTGACAACTTATTTCTTATCCGACATTTCTTTTGGGAAGCGGGCAGTGTCAGACAACTGTGGATAAAATTCATGATTTGAATACAATGTAACTCAAATTGAATTACACATAGTCATATGATTATAGACGCAATTGGTTTGTGGTTAAAATTCATGATTTGAATACAATGTAACTCAAATTGAATTACACATAGTCATATGATTATAGACGCAATTGGTTTGTGGTTAAAATTAATGATTTGGATACAATGTAATTCAAATTGATTGACATATAGTCCTATAGTTATAGACGCATTTGAATTGTGGTTAGAATGAATGATTTGAATACAATGTAACTCAAATTGAATTACACATAGTCATATGATTATAGACACCTTTGTATTATGGCTAAAATTAATGATTTGGATACAATGTAACTCAAATTGAATGACACATACGCGTATCATTATAGAAGCAGAGCTAGAATAGGTGATACAGGTATAGTTAAAGACATGAATAATTTGTGTAAACCACTATAAAATGTAGTCGAAAGCTGGTCATAAATGGGGCGCAGTGACCTAGTGTTTCTAACTTTTTACCTGAATGGTACGATGGATTTCCTCCACAGTGTACATTGAGGATGTGAATAAGCTGTGCCTTAGTAAGGGAAAGACGGACAGCTTCAATGAGTCAGTTGGACACGAACAGGAACTTCATGCACGCAGCCAGGTAATTCAATGGATATTTTGGGTTGATTTGATATTTTCCCCCTCTTTATACTTAACATTGTTAAATCCTGATATTAGCATGTCTGTATGTGTATTTTCTTTTCTTTTTTTGAAGTGACGTATGAAAGAAGACAATGTGTCTAAGTGGACAATAAAGTATATTGAATTGAATTGAATTGAATTGAATTGGATTGGATTGAATTGAATTGAATTGGATTGAATTGAATTGAATTGAATTGAATTGGATTGGATTGAATTGGATTTAATTGAATTGAATTGAATTGGATTGAATTGGATTTAATTGAATTGAATTTAATTGAAAAGATATTCATATTAAGGCATGTCCAGGATTTGTTGGAAATTTTGAAAAATCTGATGGGTTTGCAGTAATAACAAATACTCAATAACATTTACTACACATCTTTGCTTTTTTCATTATTTACTGTTGAAAAAATATTTTAGCTAATAAAGTAAATTTTATAGTGATAAGCAGAACAGGTAATAATGCATTGTCTTCTAGACGGTACACTGTTGCGCGTTTTAGCCTCTGGCTGATGCTGGTACTCATTTGCAACTGAATTGAGTGGGAAATGTGTGCTAAATGCCTTTCCCACGTGACACAAGGTTGGGCTGGGTATTGCTAGGATTTAAACCCAGGAGCTCCCGATTCCAAGTCTGTCAGCCTAACCACGAAGCCACTGACATGAAGATTATGATCTCAAGTCTTTTACATTACTCTAAAGTAGGGGTCACCAAACTTTTTAGACCCTCAACTCCTTTATGGAATCCTTGACCCCTCATCAATCTCTGGGCGTGTACAAGAAAGTAGATAAACAATAATAATGAATAGTAAATGTCTGTGCAGTTTCTATATATTCATTTAGGGACCCTTTGAATAGTTCCTTAGACTCCCAGGGGTTGATGTTGACCACTTTGGAGACCCCTGCCCTAAACTGTTTGTTTCATACGATTATAGCTGCCAATTAGCATGTACAAAATGCATTTAGTATACTATAATGTTGCTTTGAGTCCGTCACTCTGTATTTATCTTGAAAAGTACATATTTGGGGGTTAACTGTATTATAAAAAAACAAAAACAAAACCTCCAAGTGAATGACAAAGACTCAGAGAAATTGGGGATGAAATTCCAGAGAAACCATCATGAGTTCACAAAAGTAATGTCTCGTAATTGGTCAGATAGGCCAACTGTTTTTTTCATTCATCTAAAAAAGTGTTAACCCAAGTAAAATTATCAATGTCAATGTTTGCTGGAATAATATGAGCCGTCTTGCAAGTAAGAAGTAGTTTGCGTCGTCACAGTCTGTTGTTTTATTTGAAAAGGTTGGCAGGGCAGCTATGTACCAAAGTTAGAGATACCTTGGCAATATCAGTCTCTGTCTCATACAGCATAGTCGCCTTGGTGATATGAGTCTCTGTCTCATACAGCATAGTGACCTGGTGATATGAGTCTCTGTCTCATATAGCATAGTAACCGTGGTGATATGAGTCTCTGTCTTATACAGCATAGTGACCTTGGTGATATGAGTCTCTGTCTCATACAGCATGGTCACCTTGGTGATATAAGTCTTTGTCTCATACAGCATAGTGACCTTGGTGATACGAGTCTCTTTCTCATAGAGCATAGTGACCTTGGTGATATAAATCTCTGTCTCATACAGCATAGTGACCTTGGTGATATGAGTCTCTGTGTCATACAGCATAGTCACCTTGGTGATATAAGTCTGTGTGTCATACAGCATAGTGACCTTGGTGATATCAGTCTCTTTCTCATACAGCATAGTGACCTTGGTGATATGAGTCTCTGTCTCATACAGTATAGTGACCTGGTGATATGAGTCTCTGTCTCATACAGCATAGTGACCTTGGTGATATGAGTGTCTGTCTCATACAGCATAGTGGCCTTGGTGATATGAGTCTCTGTCTCATACAGCATAGTGACCTTGGTGATATGTGTCTCTGTCTCATACAGCATAGTCACCTTGGTGATATGAGTCTCTGTCTCATAGAGCATAGTAACCTTGGTGATATGAGTCTCTGTCTCATACAGCATAGTGACCTTGGTGATATGAGTCTTTGTGTCATATAGCATAGTGACCTTGGTGATATGAGTCTCTGTCTCATTCAGCATAGTGACCTTGGTGATATCAGTCTCTGTCTCATACAGCATAGTGACCTTGGTGATGTGAGTCTCTGTCTCATACAGCATAGTGATCTTGGTGATATGAGTCTCTGTCTCATACAGCATGGTCACCTTGGTGATATGAGTCTCATGTCTCATACAGCACGGTCACCTTGATGATATGAGTGTCTGTCTCATACAGCATAGTGGCCTTGGTGATATGAGTCTCTGTCTCATACAGCATAGTGACCTTGGTGATATGTGTCTCTATCTCATACAGCATAGTCACCTTGGTGATATGAGTCTCTGTCTCATAGAGCATAGTAACCTTGGTGATATGAGTCTCTGTCTCATACAGCATAGTGACCTGGGTGATATGAGTCTTTGTGTCATATAGCATAGTGACCTTGGTGATATGAGTCTCTGTCTCATTCAGCATAGTGACCTTGGTGATATCAGTCTCTGTCTCATATAGCATAGTCACCTTGGTGATATGAGTCTCTGTCTCATACAGCATAGTGACCTTGGTGATATGAGTCTCTGTCTCGTACAGCATAGTGACCTTGGTGATATCAGTCTCTGTCTCATACAGCATAGTCATCTTGTTGATATGAGTCTCTGTCTCATGCAGCATAGTGACCTTGGTGATATGAGTCTCTGTCTCATACAGCATAGTCACCTTGGTGATATCAGTCTCTGTCTCATTTCTTTCCATTTTATTCGCCTATTATAGTGCCGCCAGACTTACGGGGAGCATTCTGGCCCTTGGCAGCGGGCCCTCATCATCCTGATTCCAGTACGACTGGGAGGTGAGGTGATGAATGAGCTTTATTCCCCTTGCATTCGGAACCTGCTGTCGTATAGACAGTGTATGGGCATCATTGGCGGTAAACCCAAACATTCCCTCTATTTCATCGGCTGGCAAGGTAAGTTACACTTTATGTGTATTTTATGTTTTTAAAGTTTTTATTTTTTGTGGAAAAGATCATTTGATCTACCTTTGACCTGTCATCAGTATGTACAGTGGAAGCCGCTTAATTGAAACAACACCGTTCCATGGAAATCATTCCAATTAAGCGGCATCCATTTTTGAAACGACGTTATAGTATGTTATACATGTACATGGTTATGATGAATGGTACAGGTATGTTATTTCTTCTCTATCTGGTGTTTTATTGGCGATCACATATGAATTTTACCCTGAGTGTGTTTAAAAAAACCTCAATTGATACATTAAACTCACAGTACAATACATTTGTATAACGTGCACATAAACGTTCAATGCACAATGAATTTATTTAAGTAGGTTCTTTTGACAAGTTATTTAGTACAGTAGAAATAAGCCCATTCAGATGATCAAGTTCAATGCACATAAATGAATTGATCTAAGTAGGTTCTTTTGACAAGTTAATTAGTACAGTAGAAAGAAGCCCACTCAGATGATCAAGTTCAATGCACATAAATGAATTGATCTAAGTAGGTTCTTTTGACAAGTTAATAAGTACAGTAAAAGAAGCCCACTCAGATGATCAAGTTCAATGCACATAAATGAATTGATCTAAGTAGGTTCTTTTGACAAGTTAATTAGTACAGTAGAAAGAAGCCCACTCAGATGATCACGTTTAATGCGTTCAGTGCATGGCTGCAACCTCCAAATCTAACAACCAGTCAGCCATTCATCGTTGTCGATCATCTGATGTAATAACTTATCTGTGTTGTCTTATTTACGTGTCTATGCATGCACCATCCAGAAATATCAAGTGTGAGCATAGTATACTGTATATAATCTCACACTCCGTCTAAATTCAACAGCTGATAAATGTTAGGATTTTACGTTACAGAGACTTCACATTAGAATTTTTGACTTGATTTTAAGACAATTACCATGTTCTGCTCCAATTAAATAATATAATTTACATAGATTAGAAAGAATTCTGTCCCAGAGGAAGTGTTCCAATTAAGCGCCTGTTCCGTATAAGCTGCGTTCCAATTATCGGTTTGGACTGTATTTGTTGTTGTCATCATCGAAAGTGTGTGAAAGCTGCGAGCTCCCCAGGGACCCCTTGGCAGTATTCGCTGTTGTCAATGTTCTAGACTTGAAACTGATTCATTTCAACACTCCTCATCCAATGATCTATCATCATAGTAAATGAGAATAAAATGTACAGACGTATTCCGGAGTTATCATGGATGCTTTTTAAGAACAGTGTAGTTTATATCCCGCATGAAAAAAGTTTTTTTCCATTTTCTTGAAACCTTCAAAACTGCTCGCACTCTGACAATATGTTATCTGAACTAAGGCTTGATTTTTAAAATTACACTTATATTTAAAAAGTTCTACAGGGATTATTGATTTAATGACAACTTCTCAATGCTTTGACTTTTTGGGTTTAAAAAAAAGAACATGACATGCCTTATTTTCTATTGTCTTTCTTCTTCTTCTTTGTACTGGAACATGGGTTGTTTGAGCTCGGGAGAGCCCTTGAAATGGCGACAAAGCTGCTTACTGTCTCAGCTGGTTTTAATGATTAAAGAAATAAAGAACTATTTCTGTTGGTTGGTTAAATTTCAATGAAACAAACGAGCAAAAGTATAGCTTATAAAACTTCACCTCTTTTGACATAAAAAAAAAATAAAATAAAAGGACAGAGGGTCACCTAGGAGTCATGACCTAGATACGGCCCGGCCCCCTTAGAGTGTAAGGAAGTTAGGGCCGAAATACTTGATTGACGGGGGTTTTATTCGTTTGAAAACTTTGTCTTTAGCTCCCATTGAGTTTCCTTCTAGTCACCCTGGATGATTCCACAGTGTTTGTTGTAGGATGAATAAGTTAAAAATTAACGTCACTTCTTTGCGTTTGTTTCTTCATACTGTTGATGACAATCTAATTTATCTGATTCCACAGAGTTTGTTGTAGGATAAATGAGGTAAAAATTAATGTCACCTCTTTGCGTTTGTTTCTTCATACTGTAGATGACAAACTAATTTATCTGGATCCTCATTACTGTCGCGATGCTATTGACATCAGAGCTAGCAACTTTCCGACTGAGGTGAGTTCTTGAGATCAACTTGTAATTTCTTCTTCCTAAAAAAAAAGATTAATCTTTATGTCAGCATGCAGTATTTTAAAATCTAAATTCAGTTATTGAAATGTTGATTTTCAAATTTAAATTCAGTTATTGAAATGTTGATTTTAAAATCTAAATTCAGTTATAGAAATGTTGATTTTGAAATTTAAATTCAGTTATTGAAATATTGATTTTAAAATTAAAATTCAGTTTTGAAATGTTGATTTTCAAATCTAAATTCAGTTATTGAAATGTTGATTGGTGAAGGTTTGTGATTTAAAATTTTTTTTCTTTTTGTTTTTATTTTTTTATTTTAATTTTGAGATTAGCTGCTAGTATTACAGATTTCTGTTGGCAGCTTGTTCCACAGCCTTGCTGTACTAGGGTAAAATTAATGAGTGCAGATGACAATCTGTGTCAAAAGATGAGACTATGTGTGTTTGACAGCCTCATGTAGTTATTTATTTATTTAGTTTGATATGATCTAAAATGGATAATAATAATGTTGAATATTTTTATAGCATCATACCTCACTGAAGGCAAGCTCAAGGCGCTTTACAAAAGCTGTTTTCAAGTGAAATAGTATGAAATGTACATACATACATACATACATACATACATACATACATACATACATACATACATACATACATACATACATACATAAACACACATACATATACATACATACATACATACATACATACATCCATACTACATACATACATACAGACATACATACATACATCCATACTACATACATACTACATACAGACATACATACAGACATACAGAATATCACATATTCTCTGGACTCCTTTGCGACCAGAAAATTAGTGTTGCAGGGAATATCGAAAGGCGAACATATGTCCCCTTAATGTTTTGGCAAGCGATGGGACATCTTTCGAAGGATAGGCTTACAAAATAGTTATCAAAACATTATTTTGTTTGAACTTCACAGTTCTTCCAGATGGAATGTAGTATTTTAACACCAGTTCTTGTTTTTATCCCCTTTATGATAGAGTTGGTCCATGAAATTTTAAGATTTCCCTCTTTCTTCTGTATCCACTTCATCTACCTTAAGGTTGTTCAAGGTCATCCGTAAATAGTTGCTGATGGAAAGAGGTTAAACTTTATTTGTGTCCCTCTCAATAGAAAATCATGCTGACCTTAGCAACATTTTAAAAAATGAGATAAGAGCATTAAAGGCAACAAAACACAAATGGTAGGTTTTCAAATTTGTTTGTCGATAAGTGTAGTTTTCCTCCCTGTGTTGTATGTTGACAGAGTTACCACTGTATGTTGAAAGATTGCCCTTTGTTATGTAGTTTTTTTCTCCCTGTGTTGTATGTTGACAGAGTTACCACTGCATGTCGCCACGCAAGATGCCCATTAACAGGATGGATCCCAGCTGCACCATCGGCTTCTACCTTCGAAATGCGGAAGAATTCCAACAGTTTGTCCAAGAAGTCCAGGAGGTACAAAGATAGATATATTATGCAAACCATCAAAAAAACCATTTGCCCCCTGCCACCCCCCAAAAAACCGGAACAAACTACCAAACAACCCCGCCCCCCCCCCCCAGAACAAACATGTTTTGATTTGATTTTACCCACATCCACAATTAAGGTGATCTTGGGTGTTTTGGTTAAATTTATAATCTGCCCAGACTGTCCTGTAAACAGCCCAGGGATTTTTAACGTGCAAAGAGTGTTGTGATCTGCACACGTAACCTCCTTTTCATCGCCAGTCTTGGAGGAGAGTAGGCGTCGATTCACCTATCTGGACCAGGGGGTAGGTTTTACACAAAAAAACTTGAAAATCTTTTCAACCATCAGGGTTTGAATCCACTACCTTTTGGTTGAGAGGCTGACATTTTTGCTCTGGACTACCAAGTCCCCCATTATGCACAACAAAAGTTTGCCGCTAACGATTTCTGCATCTTATGATATATTGGTACATGTACTATTATTATGGGAAAAACAACTATACACCAAATTTCAATTTTCATTTCTTTTGTGTGTGTAAAAGAGATAGACCGTCATCTAAAGATCCAAAGACAAAGACAAAGATGTATTTAAATACCATATTGTGTGTGTAAAAGAGATAGACCGTCATCTAAAGATCCAAAGACAAAGATGTATTTAAATACCATATTGTGTGTGTTAAAGAGATAGACCGTCATCTAAAGATCCAAAGACAAAGACAAAGACAAAGATGTATTTAAATACCATGTTGTGTGTGTAAAAGAGATAGACCGTCATCTAAAGATCCAAAGACAAAGACAAAGACAAAGACAAAGATGTATTTAAATACCATGTTGTGTGGCATTGGCATCAATGGCCAAGTGGTTAGGCTGTCAGATTTGGGATCATGAGGTTTCAGGTTTGAATTCTAGCAAAGCTATGTCTGAAGTTGTGTTCCTCGGGAAAGACTCTTAACCCTTTCCCAGCGGGTCCCGTATATTTTCATGCCGCTGGTCACTCTAAGCACACCTACGTCAGTGTCGGGTCCCGTATATTTTCATGCTGCTGGTCACTCTAAGCACACCTACGCTAGTGTCGGGTCCCATATATTTTCATGCTGCTGGTCACTCTAAGCACACCTACACTAGTGTCGGGTCCCGTATATTTGCATGCTGCTGGTCACTCTAAGCACACCTACGCTAGTGTCGGGTCCCATATATTTTCATGCTGCTGGTCACTCTAAGCACACCTACGCTAGTGGCGGGTCCCGTATATTTTCATGCCACTGGTCACTCTAAGCACACCTACGCTAGTGGCGGGTCCCGTATATTTTCATGCCGCTGGTCACTCTAAGTACACCTACGCCAGTGGCGGGTCCCATATATTTTCATGCTGCTGGTCACTCTAAGCACACCTACGCTAGTGTTGGGTCCCGTATATTTGCATGCCGCTGGTCACTCTAAGCACACCTACGCTAGTGGCGGGTCCCGTATATTTGCATCACTCCCTGCCTTCCAGCAAGACAAAGTGTTAGTGGCGGGTCCTGTATAACTGCACTGCAGTGCACTCAAAGACTGGTTTTGGGAATGCCTCTATTCTGACCAATTACGCTGATCAACCCACGCCATGCCAAACAGACAGTCTAAAGTTCTAAAGGGGTGAAATTGATAATTCATTTCGGAGGCTAACACACATTCAATATATTTTTTATAAAGAGATACAACAACACACAGGAGCTCTATGTCAAATGCAGGCTGTGGACCCTCTGCAAAGTGGACAAAACCAAAGACTCCTGTCTTCGTATGACCAATGCAACTTCTGGACAGATGTCAATTACTTTAGTAAGAAGCTCCACCCACAAGCAAGAAATAGCATTGATATAAATGAAAGATATCAGTGGCCAATCACATCGCACACCTAAGGTCAGCCTGAATGGAGGGCGTGACCTTCAGTCAATAGAAAGAAACCATGTTCAGGGTTGACCAATCAGGGGAGCATTGTCTTGATGGTTATATTGTCAAACGTCACATACGTCAAAATACATCTCCACCTCTTTTTCATATAAGAATGAAGAGATTAGAGTGTTGAAAGTACAGGGGAAAATTGAAGCTTTCATCTGAGTTCTAAGATCAGCAACAAAGGAACTTTGATCTCTCAAATAGGTCCATTTTATATGATCATGATGACATATTGTATCTGGACAAGAGGAAGGGCGGCTGTTTGAAGTGTATAGACATTAGAAACTGCAAGAGTCTATCTTCCTACTGTATAGAAAGGACTAAGGAGGGAGACTTACATCCAGAAGTGGGGGGAAGATGTGAAAATCCACTGGATTGCGTAAGGGATGGGGGCTGTTTAGGAGGAGGTGGATTACTATTGAACTGTATGAAGGGAACAGCCCAGAATACAGAACGATGGTCACTCATGTCATTGTAAAGGAGAAGACAGGGTGATACTAGTGATAGACATAAGGTAGGGATGGAGTTTTCAAAAGTATGGGAAGCATGTAGAGCTGAGGAGAGGTGTTAGGTCTGGAATAGAGCACGTTGCCGCATACAAACTTTCTCATTCTGTCTTCTCTACAGATTGGCTAACAGAGCTCAATTTTTTTATCTAACGTAGAGAAACAATATCTGATGATGATGAATGATGATAAATGACAAAGTTGAAATGTTGATTTCTTTAAAACAAATGTCACACACATCAAAAATATTTTATTTGTATCAAAAAGTTGGATATGCCCTAATTTCTTTGTTTTTGTTGTTGTTGTTGACAGTACATTTCACCACCGAATGAAAGAGGAAGTTATCCACTCTTCATTTTCACACGGGAAGTCATGAAGATGCCTCCAAGGCTCACGAGAAGATCAGTGTGGAACGCGGCCGAGTGCGAGTACGACATTATCGTCTGGACGAGAACGGTGAAAGGCAACCAGAGGCAGTCCATGAATCAGAGGATTTTGTCATGCTTTGAAGGAACGACATCACATTATTCTGTCTACTTGCTTTTATTTTTTAAAAAGCTGTCAAAACACCCAGCACGTTTTCCTGGAATTTCATGGAATTATTACACACATGGTTGTGACGGTCCCAGTGTGATTTTCCGTGTCCCGCGTGCCATTGACTTTTAGTGCTATGTTCAATCATGTGTTTAACATAAACAGACCTTTTAACTTTTCATGTCGCTGTGCCGGGAAGTCGACAGGTAAGCACCTGTACGGGGAGTAGATGATCCCGTCCTCCACGGATCTCCTACTGCCTTGCAGGCAGGTCTTGGCTGACCAAAGGCTAAGGGAGTTAACTCTGAAAGAAAACAACCTGCTGCCTTGCAAGTCAGATTTGGGATCATGAGATCCTGGATTTGAATCTTAGCAATGCCAGGTCTGAAGTTGTGTTGTGGTCAAGCGTTGATGAACTCACAGCCAACACACAGGCAGTCTGCCACAAATTTCTGCCTATGATTTTAATTCAATATTTTAAAAACTATTCACTCTAAGGAAATCATAGGCTTGACTCATTTCAGATTTGGCCTTTCTTTCAGATTCTGAGTTTAAAGCTTTAGGCAGTAAATCCTTCTGACCAAAAAAAAAAAAAGAAGAAAAGAAGAAAATT
>JAXRKP010000002.1:595000-625000 GCA_037039925.1 Doris montereyensis | reverse complement strand
TTGGTTTTTAATCATTTCTGGATAAACTTGATCTGCTCCTCGGGGTTTTCCTAATTTCACTTTTCTTATAGCTGTCTGAATTTCTTCCATTGATATATCTACATCTTCAGCTGTCTCGTCTGGATTACTTGTTACTCTTACTAATTGATCTTTACTCCTTGTATCATATGTTCTGGAGGGATTATGTAATTGGTGAAAATGCTTTCTCCATGTTTCCATGATTTCGCTGTCATCTTTCATTATTTCTCCTTTGGCGTTCTTAATTTGTTGTATTGCATGCTTTGATCTTTCTCATGCTCTTCATTGCCCCCGAGAACAGTTTTTGATTTTCTTGATAGCTTTCTTGAAGTCCTTGTCCAAACTCTTCCCATTGTTCCTGTTTTGCTTTCCTTACTTTCTCTTTGGCGATAGTTTTTTTTATTCACGTAATCTATCCTATCCTCTGATCTCTTTGGTTGCAAGTATTTCTTCCAGGCATCCTTCTTTTCTTTGATCTTAGTCTTGACGTTCTCATTCCACCATGCTGTTCTTTTCCTATCTCCTTTAATTTGTTTCATTCCACAGATCTCTTCAGTACAACTGAGGAGTGTTCCTTTATACATCTGCCACTTTTCTTCTATTGTGCTATCATTCAGATCCATCCGTCTTTCACTGATAAATCTTTTTTTTAAAAGTAAGGGTGAAAGTGAAAGTAAAGGTGGGTGAAAGTGAAAGTAAAGGTGGGTGAAAGTGAAAGTAAAGGTGGATGAAAGTCAAAGTAAAGGTGGGTGAAAGTGAAAGTAAAGGTGGGTGATGAAAGTAAAGATGGGTGAAAGTAAAGGGGGATGAAAGTGGGGATGAAAGTGAAAGTGAAAGTGAAAGGTGGGTGAAAGTGAAAGTAAAGATGGGTGAAAGTGAAAGTAAAGTGGGTGAAAGTAAAGGTGGATGAAAGTGAAAGTAAAGGTGGGTGAAAGTGAAAGTAAAGGTGGGTGAAAGTGAAAGTAAAGGTGGGTGAAAGTGAAAGTGAAAGTGAAAGTAAAGTGGGTGAAAGTGAAAGTAAAGGTGGGTGAAAGTGAAAGTAAATGGGTGGAAGTGAAAGTAAAGATGGATGAAAGGTAAAGATGGGTGAAAGTGAAAGTAAAGGAAAGTAAAGAAAGTGAAAGTAAAGATGGGTGAAAGTGAAAGGTGGATGAAAGTGAAAGTAAAGATGGGTGAAAGTGAAAGTAAAGATGGGTGAAAGAAAGTGAAGTGAAAGTAAAGATGGGTGAAAGTGAAAGTAAAGATGGGTAAAGGTGGAAAGTGAAAGTAAAGGAAAGTAAAGTGGAAAAGTGAAAGTAAAGATGGGTGAAAGTGAAAGTAAAGGTGGATGAAAGTAAAGGTGGATGAAAGTTAAAGGTGGGTGAAAGTAAAGGTGGGTGAAAGTGAAAGTAAAGGTGGGTGAAAGTGAAAGGTGGGTGAAAGTAAAGGTGGATGAAAGTGAAAGTAAAGTGGGTGAAAGTGAAAGTGGGTGAAAGTTGGATGAAAGTGAAAGTAAAGGTGGGTGAAAGTAAAGGTGGGTGAAAGTGAAAGTAAAGGTGAAAGTAAAGTGAAAAAGGTGACGTGGAAAGCACTGGTCAAACTACAGTAAAGTTGTCCTATGCCTAGAAAAATCTAAACTGGGTGAAGCTGAAATCTTAAAGGATGAAAGTGAAAGTCAACTTGAAAGTGAGTAAAGGGACTTAAAGTAAAAGGTGACTTTGATAGTCCCAGATGGGTGCTGGTGTTGTTGTTGGAAGTCAAGTAGTAGAAAGTAAAGATGGGTGAAAGTGAAAGTAGTAGTAAGAGTTGAAGAAGTAGTAGTAGTAGTAAAGATGGTAGGAGTTGTAGAAGTAAAGTAGTTAGAAGGAGTTGTAGAAAGTAGTTGTAAAGTGAAAGTAAAGAGTTGAAGTAAAGTAGTAGTGAAAGTAGTAAAGTAGGGTGAAAGTGAAAGTAAAGGTGGGTGAAAGTGAAAGTAAAGGTGGGTAGAAGTAGTAAAGTGAAAGTGAGTAAAGGTGGTAGTAGTAGTAGTGAGTAGTAAAGGTGGGTGAGTGAAAGTAAAGGTAGTGAAGTAAAGGTGGTGAAAGTGAAAGTAGGTGATACCAGTAGTAGTAGTAGGTGTTGTAGAAGAAGCAAAGTGGAAAGTACCAAAGTAGTAGTAGTTGTAGTAGTAGTAGTAGAGTTGTAGAAGTAGTGATACCAGTGTAGTGGGTGTGAAAGTAAAGGTGGGTAGTAAAGGTGGATGAAAGTAGGGGATAAAGTGAGTAAAGGTGGGTGAAAGTGAAAGTAAAGATGAAAGTAAAGGTGGGTGAAAGTGAGTAAAGTGAAAGTAAAGGTGGATGAAAGTAGTAGGAGTGGTAAAGGTGAAAGTGAAGCAGTGGATGAAAATGAAAGTAAAGTAGTAGTAGTTCTAGATGAGTAGTAGTAGATGAGTTTAGAAGTAGGTGGTAAAGTGAGTAGTAAGTAGGAGTTGTACAAGCAGTGGTATCAGTAGTCCTAGTAGGAGTTGTAGAAGCAGTGGTACCAGTAGTGGTAGGAGTTGTAGAAGCAGTGGTACCAGTAGTGCTAGGAGTTGTAGAAGTAGTGGTACCAGTAGTAGTAGTAGTAGTAGGAGTTGTAGAAGTAGTGGTACCAGTTGTAGTGGTAGGAGTTGTAGTAGTAGTGGTAGTAGTAGTGGTAGGAGTTGTAGAAGCAGTAGTACCAGTATCAGTAGTAGTAATAGGAGTTGTAGAAGCAGTAGTACCAGTAGTAGTAGTAGGAGTTGTAGAAGAAGCAGTGGTACCAGTAGTAGTAGTTGTAGTAGTAGTAGTAGTAGTAGTAGTAGTAGTAGTAGTAGTAGTAGTAGTAGTAGTAGTAGTAGTAGTAGTAGTAGTAGTATGATAGTAGTAGTAATAGTAGGAGTTGAAGAAGCAGTGTCACTGGTAGTAGTAGTAATTCTAGCAGTAGTAGTAGGAGTTGTAGAAGCAGTGGTAGTAGTAATAGTCGTAGTGGTAGGAGTTGTAGAAGCAGTGGTATCAGTAGTAGTAGTAGTAATAGTAGAGTTGCAGTGGTACCAGTAGTAGTAGGAGGCAGTGGTACCAGTAGTGGTAGTAGTTGTAGAAGCAGTGGTACCAGTAGTAGTAGTAGGGAGTTGTAGAAGCAGTGATACCAGTAGTAGTAGTAGGAGTTGTAGAAGCAGTGATACCAGTAGTAGTAGTAGTAGGAGTTGTAGAAGCAGTGGTATCAGTAGTAGTAGTAGTAGTAGTAGTAGTAGTAGAAGCAGTAGTAGTAGTAGTAGTAGAAGCAGTAGTAGTAGTAGTAGGAGTTGTAGTAGTAGTAGTAGTAGTAGTAGTAGTAGAGTTGTAGAAGCAGGGGTATCAGTAGTAGTAGTAGTAGTAGTAGTAGTAGTAGTAGTAGTAGGAGTTGTAGAAGCAGGGGTATCAGTAGTAGTAGTAGTAGTATCAGTAGTAGTAGGAGTTGTAGAAGCAGTGGTATCAGTAGTAGGAGTTGTAGAAGCAGTGGTAGTAGTAGTAGGAGTTGTAGAAGCAGTAGGTTATCAGTAGTAGTAGTAGTAGTAGTAGTAGTAGTAGTGGTACCAGTAGTAGTAGGAGTTGTAGAAGCAGTGGAGTGTCAGTAGTAGTAGGAGTTGTAGAAGCAGTGGTATCAATAGTAGTAGGAGTTGTAGAAGCAGTGATGTACCAGTAGTAGTAGTTGTAGAGGCAGTGGTACCAGTAGTAGTACTAGTAGGAGTTGTAGAAGCAGTGGTACCAGTAGTAGTAGGAGTTGTAGAAGCAGTGATGTCAGTAGTAGTAGGAGTTGTAGAGGCAGTGGTACCAGTAGTAGTAGGAGTTGTAGAAGCAGTGATGTCAGTAGTAGTAGGAGTTGTAGAGGCAGTGGTACCAGTAGTAGTACTAGTAGGAGTTGTAGTAGGCAGTTGATACCAGTGGTAGTAGTAGTAGGAGTTGTAGAAGCAGTGGTACCAGTAGTAGTAGTAGGAGTTGTAGAAGCAGTGGTACCAGTAGTAGTAGTAGGAGTTGTAGAAGCAGTGATGTCAGTAGTAGTAGGGAGTTGTAGAAGCAGTGGTATCAGTAGTAGTACTAGTAGGAGTTGTAGAAGCAGTGGTATCAGTTGTAGTAGGAGTTGTAGAAGCAGTGGTATCAGTAGTAGTAGGAGTTGTAGAAGCAGTGGTATCAGTAGTAGTAGGAGTTGTAGAAGCAGTGGTACCAGTAGTAGTAGGAGTTGTAGAAGCAGTGGTGTCAGTAGTAGTAGTAGTAGTAGGAGTTGTAAAAGCATTGGTATCAGTAGTAGTACTAGTAGGAGTTGTAGAAGCATTGGTATCAGTAGTAGTACTAGTAGGAGTTGTAGAAGCATTGGTATCAGTAGTAGTACTAGTAGGAGTTGTAGAAGCATTGGTATCAGTAGTAGTACTAGTAGGAGTTGTAGAAGCATTGGTATCAGTAGTAGTAATAGGAGTTGTAGAAGCATTGGTGTCAGTAGTAGTAATAGGAGTTGTAGAAGCATTGGTGTCAGTAGTAGTAGTAGTAGTAGGGAGTTGTAAAAGCAGTGGTATCAGTAGTAGTACTAGTAGGAGTTGTAGAAGCATTGGTATCAAGTATCAGTAGTAGTACTAGTAGGAGTTGTAGAAGCAGTGGTATCAGTAGTAGTACTAGGAGTTGTAGAAGCATTGGTGTCAGTAGTAGTAGTAGTAGTAGTAGTAGTATAGGAGTTGTAGAAGCATTGGTATCAGTAGTAGTAGTAATAGGAGTTGTAGAAGCAGTGGTACCAGTAGTAGTAGTAATAGGAGTTGTAGAAGCATTGGTGTCAGTAGTAGTAGTAATAGGAGTTGTAGAAGCATTGGTGTCAGTAGTAGTAGTAATAGGACTAGGAGTTGTAGAAGCAGTGGTATCAGTAGTAGTAGTAGTAGGAGTTGTAGAAGCAGTGATATCAGTAGTAGTAATAGGAGGAGTTGTATAGGAGTTGTTGTAGAAGCAGTGGTATCAGTAGTAGTAATAGGAGTTGTAGTAGGAGTTGTAGAAGCATTGGTGTCAGTAGTAGTAGTAGGAGTTGTAGAAGCAGTGGTATCAGTAGTAGTAATAGGAGTTGTAGAAGCAGTGGTATCAGTAGTAGTAATAGGAGTTGTAGAAGCAGTGGTATCAGTAGTAGTAATAGGAGTTGTAGAAGCAGTGATATCAGTAGTAGTAATAGGAGTTGTAGAAACATTGATATCAGTAGCAGTAGTAGGAGTTGTAGTAGGAGTTGTAGAAGCATTGGTGTCAGTAGTAGTAGTAGGAGTTGTAGAAGCAGTGGTATCAGTAGTAGTAGTAGGAGTTGTAGAAGCAGTGGTACCAGTAGTAGTAATGGAGTTGTAGAAGCATTGATATCAGTAGTAGTAATAGGAGTTGTAGAAGCATTGATATCAGTAGTAGTAGTAGGAGTTGTAGAAGCATTGATATCATAGCAGTAGTAGGAGTAGTAGTAGGAGTTGTAGAACAGTGATATCAGTAGTAGTAGTAGTAGTAGTAGTGGTATCAGTAGTAGTAGTAGAAGCATTGATATCAGTAGTAGTAGTAGTAGTAGGAGTTGTAGAAGCATTGATGTCAGTAGTAGTAGTAGGAGTTGTAGAAGCATTGGTGTCAGTAGTAGTAGTAGGAGTTGTAGAAGCATTGATATCAGTAGTAGTAGTAGGAGTTGTAGAAGCATTGATATCAGTAGTAGTAGTAGGAGTTGTAGAGACAATGATATCAGTAGTAGTAGTAGGTGTCAGTTGTAGAAGCATTGATATCAGTAGTAGTAGTAGGAGTTGTAGAAGCATTGATATCAGTAGTAGTAGTAGGAGTTGTAGAGACAATGATATCAGCAGTAGTAGTAGTAGGAGTTGTAGAAGCATTGATATCAGTAGTAGTAGTAGGAGTTGTAGAAGCATTACTATCAGTAGTAGTAGTAGGAGTTGTAGAAGCATTGATATCAGTAGTAGTAGTAGGAGTTGTAGTAGTAGAAGTAGTAGGAGTTGTAGAAGCATTGATATCAGTAGTAGTAGTAGGAGTTGTAGAAGCAGTGTCAGTAGTAGTAGTTGTAGAAGCATTGGTATCAGTAGTAGTAGTAGTAGTAGTAGTTGTAGAAGCATTGGTGTCAGTAGTAGTAGTAGTAGTAGGGAGTTGTAGAAGCATTGGTGTCAGTAGTAGTAGTAGGAGTTGTAGAAGCATTGGTGTCAGTAGTAGTAGTAGGAGTTGTAGAAGCATTGATATCAGTAGTAGTAGTAGTAGGAGTTGTAGAGACAGTGATATCAGTAGTAGTAGTAGGAGTTGTAGAAGCATTGGTATCAGTAGTAGTAGTAGGCGTTGTAGAGGCAGAGAAAGCAAGGATCATCTATGCATATCATGTGTTAATGCTACTCTGTTATACTCTTGTGAAAAGTCAGGACAAAAAAACCCTTCAGTTCCAAATGCATCGTCTTAAATTTGTGACACAGTGAAGCTGTCATTGGGAGGAAGATGACGTTTGAATCCTTGTTTTCATTTCCATGTCACGTTAAATTGTTTTTATGCATTACCATGTGGGCAATTGGCGGCCACTGCAGGTAGGTTCTACTTCTTACCTTCCTTTTCTTCATCTGTGTTTCATTTTGCTGTTTGCCTTTAATTTACCTTGCTATCACTGCATATGGTGGTGAATCCTAGAAAAGCCAGGTCCGACGTTGTGTTCCTTGTGAAAGAAACGTAACACGCATTTTACCCACTCTACCCAGGTGCAAATGGGTACAAGCACTAGCTTGGGAGTAAAAAACCAGCGTCAGACTAGCGTCCTGACCAGGAGGTGATTATTGTCACCTGTTCCACGCTATAGAAACCGGTATACACTCCGGCTCTGTGGGCCTGAAGGGCCTTGAAGGAACTGCTATCACTGCATATGGTGGGCAGGGTAAATTCGACTGAAAAAGGTGGCAGTAGTGGCAGTATGTCTGGCTGTTGGATTGCTTCTTGCCCATGAACTTCAGGTCAGTGTAAGTGATAGTAAGAATGTCTGTGGTGATATATGTGGATGAAGTGATTGAACAATTGTTGTTTTATGGTCATCTGGATAACAAGATTTATACTCAATTCATCGGACTGCCGTCTTCAATTTTAACTTGAATTTAACCATTGTTTTTAATATAATGATAAGATGAGATATCCTTTATTGATTTTTAAACTAAGCGGAAATTACTTGTTTGTGGACATAATGCTCACAATAAATAATCACAATAGAAAAATTAATTAACATAAAGTAACATAATTTATATTCTATCTCTCATTCACTCATAGGCCTTCCACTTTCTTAATGTTCAAGACGTCATAATAGATGTATACAATATAGTGATATGTTAATTTTTACATAGATTGAATCATGATTTCCTATGGCGAAAGAGAGAAATGAATTAAAATAATGAAGTTGAGATGTTTTTTTATGTAAAAGCCTCCCACTCCTATTACTTGTCTGGAGTTGGGAGTTGAGGACACGAGACTCACCTTTTATGATTTTAAGAAATGTTGAGTTACATACTTTTTCAATACAGCATCAAAGGAAATGGTTTGATTGTCCTAACCTTTTAGAAGCATTTCTTAAAGCTCTATTGATTTTTCTTTTAATATTTTGACCTCACCATGCAGTCAAACAAAAGTTGACACACTCATTATGCATGTGTTAAAAAACAAAGACAGCAATGTGGTATAAATGTGTAAAATGTGCAATTTTGCTTACGAAACTACATGTATATTGTGTTATTATGTTTATATATTTTTGTATGTATATTGCTAGCTTTTATGTGTTTACAAAACACAAGAATTTCCATGTTACAAAGGGAGAATTCTGTCGGTGTGCTTACATATTGGCCAGAGTCAGACTCAGTCCAAATTGAAACTGATTCATATTAACATGAATAGCATGATAGAGCCAGAAACGAAATAGATTTTTTGTTGTTGAAAAACTATAAATGGACAACTGTTTATTCCATGACATCAGCTTAAACTTAATAGAAGAACAATCAGATTAGGCTTTCAAATATAATGGTTTCATGTTCAGACATTGATTGTCACCTGCACTCATTTTACCCTTGTGCAGTTAGCGGTTCGTGGGGCGCTCCTGGTAGGTTCTACTTCTTTCTTTTACTCTTTGACTTCTCTTTCATCTTGCTATTACCTCTTAATTCACCCTGAGATCACCACAATGGTGGACAGGGTAAATTTCAATTAAACAAACCCTTGTACAGTAAGGCTGTGGAATGAATTGCCAACAGAAATAAAACTCAGCAGTAGCACTGAAGATTTTAAAAACAGAATTAAAGATATTGCTCTAAAATCATTATTATGGATTAATAGCTTTGGGTTATAGTTATATTAAAATATGCGTGCTGACAATCTGATTGTAATGGTCAAGAATTGAGTTGGTCTTTTTGTTATGAAGAAGAAGAAGAAGAAGAAGAAGAAGAAGAAGAAGAAGAAGAAGAAGAAGAAGAAGAAGAAGATGACACTCCTTATCCTATGATCTATCACTGTAGTAAATGAGGATGAATTGTGCAGAGGCATTCCTGAGTCATGGATGCATTTTTAAGAAGAATGTCGATGGTGAAAGTCGCAAACTGTGCAAGTCTAAAATTAGTAACACCATTTTTAAAATGTTTTTTTAACATTAGGAAGTCCCTATGCTTTGTCTAGTTATGATTCCGTGGCACAAGAACCCGTAGAAACCTGTAAAATAACGATATGAGCCATCCGTGTATCCCTATTGGTCTTCTAGTTTTGACACTTGCACGCTATGTATGTTTGTGAAAATAGATTAAAAAGCACAGCATCATGTTCTTTAATTTTTTCAAAAATCCAATATTGGACTTACACGGTTTGTGACTTTCTTCACCGTCAATGTAGTTTATACCTCGCGAAAAAATTTCATTTTACTTTTCTCAAAACCACAGAAAATGACATAGGCCAAAAATGTTAGCACACTGATGATTTAAAGGTTGGATTGTTAACAATGTTAATTTATTCTTGTCTCAAAGGGCTCTTCATTTCCCTTCAAGCTGATAGAATAATGAACATATTAAGGAATTTTGGTTATTTGAAAGAGCAAGGTCTAAACAGCTCACATATCTCTTAACTAGTTCAGATCCTTTATCGTTTTTATCATCCAAATTGCCCGTAACCTCAGCCCTAACAATCCTATTCTAGCCTGAATGAGATCTAGGTCTATATCTATGTCTCTTCATAATGCTTTTAGGGCCGTATTCTTCCTAATTTCATCAACTCTAACTCTTAATTTTAGACCAGGCCTAATTCTCCACATTTAAAATGATTTTGTGTCACAAATTGTCTACAAGTAAGTTCTTTTTTATCAAAGATCACGACAACCAAATAGATCAGCAACGAGTTTTGTCCATGTTTTGATTGATGGGGGTGCAAGATGTAGATGAATTGCGTTATTTATGATCTCAATAATTGGTACAAGTGCCACCATTGCAAAGCGTAGATGAAGAAACTAAATTTAAAACTATGAGATAAAATAGGAATTGAGATAGGCTATGTCATCATGAAAATTGACAAGACATCTTGTGAATGCTCAGTTGCTTGCTTCAAAGTTAGTCTAAAAGTGTTTAATGCTCGGTGTTACACCTTGTCAAAATTGTTCCATTCCTTTTGTTGACCAACACTGAAGCCGTATTGTCCATTGCGGACTGAGCTTTTGTTGACCAACCCTGAAAATGTATTGTCCTTTGCATACTGAGTTAAGCTTGATTGTTTTTTGTGGTAAAAATGTTGATAAAGGCTGGCTTAGATGAGCTGGTAGCAGTGGTAGATGCTGGCTTAGATGAGCTGGTAGCAGTGGTAGAGGCTGGCTTAGATGAGCTGGTAGCAGTGGTAGAGACTGGCTTAGATGTGCTGGTAGCAGTGGTAGAGACTGGCTTAGATGAGCTGGTAGCAGTGGTAGATGCTGGCTTAGATGTGCTGGTAGCAGTGGTAGATGCTGGCTTAGATGTGCTGGTAGCAGTGGTAGATGCTGGCTTAGATGTGCTGGTGGCAGTGGTAGAGGCTGGCTTAGATGAGCTGGTAGCAGTGGTAGATGCTGGCTTAGATGTACTGGTAGCAGTGGTAGAGACTGGCTTAGATGTGCTGGTAGCAGTGGTAGAGACTGGCTTAGATGTGCTAGTAGCAGTGGTAGAGACTGGCTTAGATGTACTGGTAGCAGTGGTAGAGACTGGCTTAGATGTGCTGGTAGCAGTGGTAGAGACTGGCTTAGATGTGCTGGTAGCAGTGGTAGAGACTGGCTTAGATGTGCTGGTAGCAGTGGTAGAGACTGGCTTAGATGTACTGGTAGTAGTGGTAGAGACTGGCTTAGATGTGCTGGTAGTAGTAGTAGGACTGGCTTAGATGTGCTGGTAGCAGTGGTAGAGACTGGCTTAGATGTGCTGGTAGCAGTGGTAGAGACTGGCTTAGATGTGCTGGTAGTAGTGGTAGAGACTGGCTTAGATGTGCTGGTAGTAGTAGTAGGACTGGCTTAGATGTGCTGGTAGCAGTGGTAGAGGCTGGCTTAGGTGTGTTAAATATTAAATGTCAGAAGTTTGAATCCTATGTTGGCCACTCAAAATTGACCTGTCTTTGAGTGCATATTGGCTAAATTGGACATCTACTCCTTCTGGAAAGTTGAACTAACATAGGGATGCCTAGTATTGTAGTATCATTATGAATATAAATATAATGTATCAGTATCAGGTGTGGGAGACAGACGTGGACGGTCATGTCCATTTAGTGCTGTCTTTAGTCAATTTGTTGGAAAACGGGTTCTAAGCTCTTGAGATTGGTCTTTGAAATGCATGTATTTTTTCTGGACTTCTCTTGCCGTTTCCTCTTATTTCAACCTGAGAGATCACTGCATGTGGTGGACAGGGACAATTTCAGTGAAATACTCTTGATCCTACCACTATTACTCTTATCAATTTTTATGAACTGTCTTTTCTATTGATGTGGTCAAAGAATTCCTTCCATCTTTTTTTTTTTTAGCAGTCTCAGTCTCAAGCAATGTTCTTTGTTGATTTGTGCCATTTTCAAGTCTTGTCTTTATTTGTTTTCCTTTCTGCCCGTATTCTCAGAAGTTGTCTTAGAATCACATCTCAGCGAGTTCCAGATTTTTGGTTAGAATCGTTTGGTAATTGTTTTTCAGATTTCACGATCGTAGAGTAGTAATATTGACCACACACATACGCTTTGAGGACTTGAATATCCTCAACAAGATGATGTTTAATTTTTTTTATAAAGAGCTAATCCCCGAAAGCATTAATGTCTATTGTGTCTTGTACTAGTAGTTAGTAGTATTAGTATATTTATGTAATGACATGTTCTGGAAGCCATTGCAGTAACAGTGCTGACTGGATACATCAGAAAGGTCCTCGTTGAACTGTGAAATGCTTTACTTATGAATGTGATAAAAATGTATCACTAGTATCACATTCTGAAACCACAGGTTTTGTTTGAAATATTTAACTTTTCCTATGATCACTGCATGTGGTGGATGGTTGCATTCTAATTCATGTATTATTATAATAATAAGTCAGTTTCTGATTTTGGGTTGTGATTTCAGACTTGCAGTCACAAGCCAAGGACGATTTGAAGGGGAACATAATATAATTTCACGGTTAAAATAAATTAAGTATCATTTTGTTTTGTTTGTTTTGTAACAGAAAATAGACAAAAAATTATGTTCACAGGAGACATCATGAAAATAAATGAAATAAATGCAAAAGTGAATCACCCGGTTTTTACATTTTTGTTTCTTCAAAGGCTAAACTATCCAGGCTTCAGAGGGCATGTTTTCTTAAGACATAAGTGTTCAGCCAGACAGTTTTATAGTATACATGCATAAATGTTTTATTTTAAAGTTGCCGCAAAGCTTTTATTGCCTATAAAGCTGGAGCTTATCCTGGTTTCTATAGCCTGAAGTGGAACAGGTCATAATACGTCACCTCAGTGACATGACGCTCATCTGTCGCAGGTTATGCTAATAAACTGCTGCTGGTACCCATTCACATCTAAGTAGAGTGGGGAAATGCGTCTAAGTGTTTTTCCTGCAGAACACAACACCAGACTAGCCATCGGCATGTTTCCAACCTAGGACTTTGCAATCCCAGGTGCAGCTGTCTAACCACTAAGCCACCAAATTATTTGGAGAATTGATATTAATGATATCAAACACAATACATATACCCATCATACATACATATAAAGAAGCTAGGGGATACATTAAATAAAGTTGTTGAGCCTGTATTTTCCATTCCATCCCCAATCTGTCGCAGCTTCATTCCTGTACATGATGGCAACAGTGTAGTAGTAGTTTATCTGACTGAGTGTGTCTGCTTATTATAGAAATTTAGACAGGCCTGAAGGTGATGTTTTCGATGCTCTCTTTGAATGATGTTATTGTTATATTGTCCAGTTGTTTTTTTTAAGGGAGTGAGTTCCATAATCTAACAGCGCTAGGGAAGGAGTGAAGGTGTGTGTTGACTCTAAGGAAGGAGGGGTGAAGGTGTGTGTTGACTCTAAGGAAGAATGTGTGAAGGTGTGTGCTCTAGGAGTGGAGGTGTGTGTTGACTCTAGGAGTGAAGGTGTGTGTTGGACTCTAGGAGTGAAGGTGTGTTGATTCTAGGAGTGAAGGTGTGTGTTGACTCTAGGAGTGAAGGTGTGTTGACTCTAGGAGTGAAGGTGTGTGTTGACTCTAGGAGTGAAGGTGTGTGTGACTCTAGGAGTGAAGGTGTGTGTTGACTCTAGGAGTGAAGGTGTGTGTTGGCTCTAGAAGTGAAGGTGTGTGGACTCTAGGAGTGAAGGTGTGTGTTGACTCTAGGAGTGAACTCTAAGGAAGGAGGAGTGAAGGTGTGTTGACTCTAGGAAGAATGAAGGTGTGTGTTGACTCTAGGAGTGAAGGTGTGTGTTGACTCTAAGGAAGAGTGAAGGTGTGTGTTGACTCTAGGAGTGAGTGAAGGTGTGTGTTGACTCTAGGGAAGGAGTGAAGGTGTGTGTTGACTCTAGCGAAGAAGGAGTGAAGGTATGTGTTGACTCAGGGAGTGAAGGTATGAAGGTGTGTGTTGACTCTAGGGAAGAAGGAGTGAAGGTGTGTGTTGACTCTAGGAAGAAGGTAGTGAAGGTATGTGTTGACTCTGGGAGGAAGGATGAAGGTGTGTGTTGACTCTAGGAAGAAGGAGTGAAGGTGTGTGTTGACTCTAGGGAAGAAGGAGTGAAGTGTGTTGAGTCTAGGAAGAAGGAGTGAAGGTGTGTGTTGACTCTAGGGAAGAAGGAGTGAAGATGTGTGTTGACTCTAGGAAAGGAGTGAAGATGTGTGTTGACTCTAGGAAGAAGGAGTGAAGATGTGTGTTGACTCTAGGGAAGAAGGAGTGAAGGTGTGTGTTGACTCTAGGGAAGAAGGAGTGAAGGTGTGTTGACTCTAGGAAGAAGGAGTGAAGGTGTGTTGACTCTAGGAAGAACGAGTGAAGGTGTGTGTTGACTCTAGGGAAGAACGAGTGAAGGCATACCAATTCTATCACACCTCTGCCTCTTTCCATAAACTATAAGCAAGATTTAACATTGCAATACCTTCAATAATCTCTTTTTCAACTCAGGTCAACAATAAGTATGATGAAGTTACTAGTATGGCCTCGAACAATGCGGTTTATATAATAAGCATGTGTGACTTTCTTTGAAATTAATTTTCCCTATCCACCATAATAATATAAGGTGATCTCAGGATGGATATAAAGGAAAACACAAGTGAAAGAAAATATGAAAAGGAGGAGATCTATGAGCATCCCCCCGCTACCCATCCATGCCTCTGTGACAACCTGGATAGATTCAGCCAAGGAGAATTATGGGAAGAACTAAGTTTTTAATTTTCAGTAAACATCACCGCAACAAGTTAATGAATATAGGGCTATTTGTATGTCACAATGTTTACACTGATGGCAGAAGACAACGATAAAACAATTCATTTCAATAATTTATTTAGAAATGTGAATTTCATGCTTTTAATTTCAAAGGAAGATCAGTCACTTAAGTGTAAAGTATAAGTGGAGTGATTAAAATAAGGATTACAAGAATTTGGGTTCAAAACATGGAAGTGGGTGTAATGACACGGCAGTGCTTTACATCGCAACCGTTCTGTGAAAAAAATATATAAGCGCCAAATTCAATTTTCGTTTTCTTTGCATAAATCAATAAACCGAGAGACAATAACCTAATATATAATACATACATGTATAATTAACATATCAGGGTTAATAATAGAATAAATAGTTATTTCTTCAATGACATTTTTTTCAAAATCTGTCCATTGCTGAGACATTATTATTAAGAAAAAGTTTGTTTATAATTCTCTTGTAAAATGGTCTCACATACCTGCATTTATCAGCAAACATATTGTAACTTTAGAGAAGCTATTTACGGTTTAATATGAACATTTGTCTCCTGAATATTTTTTAGACAATATCATTATGTCATTTGTTCCTGTATACCCAATGTATTTTAGTTTTAAGTGAGTACCCAAATTGCCATGGAATTGAGCTGCAGGCATGCGTTACTGGCCCCTGCCAACTGGGGATCCGCAGGTGTAAAAGGTTGAATGATCCAGGTCCTATTGATCAGTCAGTCTCAGTCTCAGCTATGTTGTTATTGTGTTATGGTTATCTGGTTTATTTCTAGACCTACGCTGTTTCCCAATCATATTCAGTTGTTAGTCGGGCTAAAGATTTTTGTTATAATGTTAATGTGCACACCGCCACCAAATGCTAGGTTTGCTATTACATGTATTACTATTAGCAACATGAAAACACAACATGGACATGGTCATGTGTACATAATCTTTGTTATGGAATAATGAATGAATGTTACATTCACATGACCTCAGCACATTTACAATTCGCGCTGCTAGAGGTCAGCTGACACGGAACCAAGATAACACCCATATCATTCAATTTGTTGTTAAAATCTAAGATACAAAGTATGAGAGGTACAGGAAACTTGATTTTTGGTTCAAGGTTATAGGAATGCAATTTAAACATAATCATGCACACTACAGCACATACAATAAAAAAAAAAGGTTTGAAATGAGACAATTATTCAAACAAATGAAAATCATCGAATCGATGCTAAAAAATAAACACGAGGTGTCAATAATAAAGTTACTCATAACACAAATCAAGACAGATAAATATATAATTTAGACCATAAAATTTAATTTTGGCCATGTCTTGGAATGTTGTAAGTATGGTGGTAGGCATTGAGGCAAAATGGTGGGATGGGAAGTGTGATGAGCTGACCTGGCAACATACGACTATGACCTCTTGAAAATAGACATCACAAGATTTATTGGCTTAGTATGATGGATGCTTGATCATGGTAAAAGAACAAAACAAACCCCAAAACAAAACAATACAGTAATTAAAAGATGGAATGTAGAAGTGTAAGCTACTACTCACACTCATACCGCTAAATTGAATTTGTAAAAAAAAAGGAATGAAATGATATGCAATGTAACATTAACAACATAACAGCTAATATAAAACGTCAATGTTGAATTTTTTTTTACCGTACTGGTCAATGTTAAATGACGTCAAATTTCACTGACTTAGAAAACAAGTAAAAATAAACGCTATGAGACTAACTAAACGATTCATTTGATTAAATTAACTATCTTCATAGATAGACAAATGAACGAAACTGAAAGAAAACAAATTTAAGTCATTTACTAAGTCACAAAAGGTGGGATGCCGACTCATAATTCAAGGTAATCAAACACAAAATGCAGTTCTCTTTTACAAGCCTCTCTTTGAGCACAATGCAAAACTTCTGTCTGACTAAAATAATGAATGTTATCTGTAACTGTAAAGGTCTACAGAAATCAATTTCATTATCATATTACTTTGAAAACACACAATCATAAATAACAGCAGATAAAACCAGAGACTGATAGATAGTATATAGCCATAAACTGTCTAGTGCTAGCCTGGTTCTTTCTGCCAAGCATGAATGATGGTAAAACATAACATGGAACAAAAAGTTGCAACATTTGCCTCAGAACAACCGTATATTATTACTAGATTTATAGCAACCATTCAACCTAAAATGAGTGATGGCTTACAAATGACATCTACAATCTGTCGTGGTAAAAATCAATTATTGTTACTTTATCAAAGTATTTAAAACCATTGTTCTCTGAATATTTTTGGATATAAACATATTAAGATCTAGATATTGATGAGTTGTGTTGAGAAACCCAAAATGTATATTTTTCTTTCCTTTCACAGTAAAAAACACATCAATTTAGATAGAAATATTTAACACAATGTGTTTCACAAAATTGGACCAAAACTTAAAAAATATAAACAATACACCTCAACAAATATAAAAAATAAATACAACAGTCTTTTTGTGAATCAAAAGCTGTCTCAAGATGAATAGTTTTGTTCTTTCATTCTTCTTACTTTGGGTGAAGTATGTTATTTTAAAAACATGTTTTTATCTCTACACAAACAAAGGTATAATGAGACACAGACAGCAAATAAATGATATCAAAATATGATACACAAATTATCTGTATGAGTAAAGCAGTTAAAAAAAAAATCCCCAAAAGAAACATGATTTTCTTGTCAATATCAAAAATAATATATATAAATAAATATATGCAGCAGATCTTGTGATGCATAAAAAAAACCCATAAAAAAAAAAAGTTCATAAAAAGCCTGTAGTATTATATTACTATATACACAGGACAAGCAGTATTGGAAAAAAGGAAGCCACAGAACTTAGCTCAACTAAACACTCTAATCATAGTATCTTAAAAACATAGGGTACAGATGGAAGCCGTAACTGAAGGGGAAGTGCAGTATGGGTAACGGGACTCATCATCTGCCAGCCATGACTCGCAACAACTCTGCCAACAAGAAAGTAATACAATATTTATAAGTTTACCCAAACATGAAATTTTAACATCGAAACCCCAAAATCGTTGAAATGCTTCTGAACAAAATTATCATTTGAAATCTATTACGGTTAAGATTGTTCTAAAGAAAGGAGAAAATAAATGATAGTTTGAATAGAATCATACTAGTAATTGAACATCTATAGTACTGTGTCAGTTTAGACATGAAAATTAATATTTTAGATCCGTAAAACCTTCTTATTCTACTTCTCCTTCATGTCTGTGAAAACCCCAGTTTTGGAGGACCAATACACAGTTACATCTTTTATTGTCCTAACAAGTTGATAGAATAGCAGTCTCCTAAATGTGTCAATGCTAACAGAATCAATGGTACCTAACAAGTTGATAGAATAGCAGTCTCCTCAATGTGTCAATGCTAACAGAATCAATGGTACCTAACAAGTTGATAGCAGTCTCCTAAATGTGTCAATGCTAACAGAATCAATGGTACCTAATAAGTTGATAGCAGTCTCCTAAATGTGTCAATGCTAACAGAATCAATGGTACCTAACAAGTTGATAGAATAGCAGTCTCTTAAATGTGTCAATGCTAACAGAATCAATGGTACCTAACAAGTTGATAGAATAGCAGTCTCTTAAATGTGTCAATGCTAACAGAATCAATGGTACCTAATAAGTTGATAGAATAGCAGTCTCTTAAATGTGTCAATGCTAACAGAATCAATGGTACCTAACAAGTTGATAGAATAGCAGTCTCTTAAATGTGTCAATGCTAACAGAATCAATGGTACCTAATAAGTTGATAGCAGTCTCCTAAATGTGTCAATGCTAACAGAATCAATGGTACCTAACAAGTTGATAGCAGTCTCTTAAATGTGTCAATGCTAACAGAATCAATGGTACCTAACAAGTTGATAGCAGTCTCTTAAATGTGTCAATGCTAACAGAATCAATGGTACCTAATAAGTTGATAGCAGTCTCTTAAATGTGTCAATGCTAACAGAATCAATGGTAAATAAGTTGATAGCAGTCTTTAAATGTGTCAATGCTAACAGAATGGTAATGGTATCTTGACTGAAAGATTTCCAGATACGGGTTGTGGATGGAAAAACCAGTGCAGATGGGCACCGACATTTGATTTCGGAATTGCCTGTTTTTTGTTGTGGCCTCTTGTATGTCTCTGATGTTGGTTTATTGTATGGGGCAGTGATATGTTCATGATGTTATTGGCTATTTTGAACATGGCTGTGGCCTTTGATCTTCTTTGTCTCACAGCCATCAGTTTGAGGCCGGGTTTCTTGACAAAATGTGATGAGTTAGTGTGTCGTGAGTGGTTGGCAGAGATAAGTTTTACTGTTCTCCCTGACCTTTTCCAGCTCTGTTATTAATTCGTTTTGGTGGGGGTCCCAAACAACACGTGCATAGTCGAGAAGAAGTCAAACGAGGGTCTTATAACATGTGACTTGGGTAGATATTGGACATTATTTAGGTTTTTTCACATGGGGGCCATTTTTTGTTAGCTTTCGAAATGATGCCTTGAATGTGTTTGTTCCATTTGAGATTTTTTGATAATTTGACTCAAAGTTTATGGAGTCAACATGCTCAAGGGACAATCCATGTAAATGTAAGATGTAAACAGCTGTGATGGGGTTCTTCTTCGTGAAGGATATTGTGTGGCACTTGGTGACATTGAATTCATTTCAATTCAATTCAATCATCTTTATTGATCCTTTAAAAAAGGAAATTATACTTGTGTTATCACAATTTCCGTTTGAAAAATAAAAGAATGCATCAATGCATTTAAATTAAGAACAAATTTAACTTAGTTAATAATTAAATGTTTAGATTTTAGGAGAAGTATACAAAAATTCAAAATTGGGAAATTCCAGAATGACATTCATATTTTCTATTTTCACAAATAACTTTCAACATCCAAAGAAGTAGTATAGGAAACCAATATTCTAATATCATGGAGCAGGTGAGAAACATGTCATCGCCGTATGAATAGCGCTGACTGAAGATGGTAAAAGACTTTGAACGGATTCGCCAACTTTACAACGGTTGCCTTGGTGGACAATTTGATTTATTTCAAAGTCGTGATGTTATGCATGATATAGAATGATCCATCGTAAGTACACATTGGGAAGCCTTTTAGGCCCTCTAATTAGCTTTATACTCGTTGGTACATTTTTAAGCAAAAGTACAGTAGATAGTTTTACGTTCAGCAACATAGAAGGACCAATTGAAATGTTCAGCCTCTTGCAAATGTGATTATCAAAACATCCAATATTTGCTGAACCAGCATCTTCGACGACATAGTTTTATGGGTACCGAATATCGTCAGGATATTGAATATGCTAAAACTTACATCGATTTTATTGGCATACACGTGTTGATGGTGAACAAATGGCGGATAGGCTGGCTGTGTCTTTCTGTGCTCTCTCTGTGTTTTCCTGGATTTATATTATTTCACCTGGATATACCGGTTTGGCCTTCTTAATTTTTGGATATAACCATTTAAATGCATCTGTTCACAACTTTAGTCCCAATCTGTGAAATTTTAAACATTTTAATCATGGATTTTAGATCTTCAATGATTCCACAATCATATTTTGTCTGATCACGCGTTTCTGTTCAATTCCACAAGCCATTTGGTTTCCCATTTCTGTAGTTACATCAGGATATCATTGAGGCTGTCCGCATGTGTCATTAGAAAACATATGTCTTGAATTGAAGTTCGTTCTATAAAAAAAACAATCACCCAGGTATACAGCTGCTAACTTATTTAAATCGAAAGACAGACTCCGCTTAGATGCCCGAAATGATCTTTCTCCAGACTGCCCTGTCCCGACATTTTCTGTTTCCTTCTGTGAACATAAAATTTCTTTCCTATAATGCCTCTTTTATATCTTCTTCCAACTTTCTCTGAGATCTGCCTTTTAGTCTTTTACCTTGGGTTTTAGCATTGTATACTGATTTAGCTATCCTTTGTAATTCATTCTGTTGACATGCCCAAACCATCTGAGTTGATTTACTTGTCTTGATTTTTATGGCATCTGTTTTGGTTTGATCTCTTATTGTTGTGTTTCTGATTTTGTCTCGTTTGGTTTTCCATACAACTCTTCTTTTAGATATTTCATTTCAGTTGCTTGTACTCTTCTGTATTCCCTACTGTCTAAGGTCCAGGTTTCCCCTACCCTAGGAAGGTGGAGGAGCTGCCACCTTGAGGCCCCCTACCGGCCTTGATTGTTATTTTCTGTTGGGGTTAACTCCCCTAGAAACGAGAAGAAAGAAACAAACAAAAGAACATACTAAATTTGTTTTTGAAGTTCTGCTTGGCAGCTATGTAGGCATGATGTCTGACCCACCTTTACACTGAATACGCCCAGTGCTGTCAACATCCACTTCTTGGAGAAAATCATTAAAATCGTCGTCGACCAGTTTGTCCCCCATGTTGGTCAGCAAATGTCTCAACTCGGTGGCCATAATGAAGCCACTCCCTTCCTTGTCCACCGTTTTAAAAGCTTCTTGTAGCAGTCGGTTGTAGTCCTGGGATGGGATCATCGAGTGCATCTGCCGAATTTTTTCAAGTCAATCCTGCCTCGAGCTGATGGAAACATGAAACAAAGCTTTCATAAGTTAGTGGTTGGCAATTGCATTGAACTCCGCACTTATCCTTTTAAATCAATCAATTAAATTTCAAACAAAATCACTCCCTTCAATAAAATGTGAAACTGGCAAAATGCTACAACTGTATTCTTTTGTGTTACTGTGGGGAAAAAGGATACTTCAATCAAGTGAAATGATTTAAGCAAAACATCATCATATTCTCTGAACAGAAATTCAAGTACAAGTGAAATTATTAGCATACATGAATAAAATAAGTCTAACAATTAAAATTATTTCAATTGCTCATAAAAGTCTTGATAAGTGTCAGTACTTGTTGTCAGTACTAGTTGTCAGTACTAGTTGTCAGTATTTTTGGAAGGGTTTTCTTCAAACTTCCACAAGCAAAACAAATAAAAATCCATACACCGGAATATAGAATGCAAACTGATAAAGATAGAAAAAAGATCACAATTTCGGTTTCTTCTGTTATCAATTCAAAGCTAGGAAGCACGATTTGGGAACAGAGACAGAGTGGCTCTTTATAAATACAGTCACACCTTGTTATACCGGTAGCTTAGGGACCAACGCAACATTGGCAGTATAACGAGAATGGTGGTATAACGGGGTTGCAAAAATATTACTTTTTTTTTTATATGGGAAATCACAATGTTTTCTAACAGACCTAAACCTTGGCAACATTCAACCATGGGGCTAACTGTAAGCCTTCAAAGGTTAGGCCTTTGTGTTGACTACAAGCAAATGCGCATCTTGTTAACAGGTGGTGTTACAGGAAAATCGTCATACAATAGCCTACACTGTCTTGCACCACCACTGTCATATGCAACTCAACCAAAGTGCGAAAGTATGTACCCAACACTGTCTGCATAGGCAATAGGCGAGTGAAATGTAGTGGTGCTTTCGGATTCAGTCAGTGATGGTAATTGGATAATGTACACCATGCTAACATGTCACTAGTACTAGGCCTACATGCAATATATCATCGTATCTTAGTCGGCTTGATGTAATACATTATAACATAATATTAATACATTATAGCTGCATGAGCTCACACTGCTTAAGTGCCATTGCTGTGCACGATTATGCAATCAAAATGTGATACAATACCTATACTGTACTGTAAATATAAAGCTACCTGTGTCATAAGAACTTCTGGGGCACTTACATTGTGGACGTTTCTGTTTGGTTGGCGGTATAACAGGAAGTATTTTACTATAAAATTATTAAGAGTGTTCCTGCCTCACTGTTGGTGGACGGCAGTATACAAAACATCCCCATTGCTTTTGTAAGGCAGTTGTTCCGTTCCTTGGCAAAAGTTGTTCGTAAGGGGAATGGTGGTATAGGAGGGAGGGAGGGCACAGTATTACAGGGTTTGGCTGTATACAATAAAATAATTTTTCACTTTTATTTATAGTATAATCTAAGCAATTTTGAATCTCACATTCAACCCCAGATCTTTGCAATATGACTTTCATGTCATGGTCTGTCAAAATGTGACCAAGAGCTCGGATAGCACTGGTTGCCTCACTGACCAACAAGAAGCCATCATTATCACTGTCAAAGAGCTCAAAGGCTTCACTGATTGGATCCTTTTGATGCGCCTGGTGAAAATCATAAAAAGCAGTATGTAGTGAAGTGTTATTACAATTGATACGATAGAAAACATCCTTGGTCAAAAATTCATTACAAAAGATCATCAAAAATTCTTCTGGTACGGTAGATTAATTTAACTCCATATATATGTTATCATATCTTTATGAACTTGGTTAGACATCAGTGGGGCAGCATTTAGGAGCCAAATCGAAGGTTTTTCATTTTTCAAACAATCCGTTTTCTATTTACACTCTACTTTTACCAGTTAGCTTATCCCAAATGAAGTTTAGCTTCTCCCCCCCCCCCCCCCCCCTGTTCTCCAGGGGTAAGAAGCCTGCCTCTCAACCAGTGTCCAAAGGGTCGTGGGTTTGTGTGGTTGAAGGCTGAAACATTTTCTTCCATTTTCACCCCCGTTATTTGTATGTGATTAGATCTATATCTACAAATAGATCTAGATCTACACCTAGATCTATATAACATTATAATATAATTTATTGTATGCATGCTTCTTAAGTTTATATAAATTCAGATCAGTAAACATGTCTGTAACTGTACATTACAGTGAGTATTGTAAAGTGTAAAAATAGATACACCTAGATCTAGATATCATTATAATATAATTTGTTGTATGCATGCTTTTTAAATTCATATAAATTCAGATCAGTAAAAATGTCGGTAAAGTGTATTACAGTGAGTATTGTAAAATGTAAAAATAGATTTATCCCTCCCTCCTCCCCCCTGAATGATCAAGACTCAATGCATGACATGTCTTGCAGTGTAACTTACCATTCGGTTTGTGTAAAGTTCTGTACTCTGTGGTGTTGATCTAATCTTGATCTAGAGCTAGTCAAGACCAAGACCTACCAGTTTTGAGATCGGTTGTCACTGTTGCTGTGTTAGGCCTCTGTAGGAGTATGAATGTTTACTAATGGCTAATGGTATGGGCTCTCAGATGACGAGTACTTTGAACTCTTGTAAAACAAATAATAAATCCAGCTCTAAAATCTAGAACTAGATCTAGATCTAGATCTTCGATCCTAAGATCTATGTCAATATAAGCTGTAATTAGAAAAAAACCTAATATGTTCCAATACTTGATAACACCCTAAAAACAACAACCAAGCAGACAGTATTCTCAAGATAACCAGTTTCACAGTACACTAGTTGACTGTCGTCGTTGCTTTTACACATACACCTCGACACACGACACGGTGACAAGACGTCAAGACGACACGCCCATATGTCGTGTACCCGGAAGGGCCCTTTTGGGCATTGTTGCCGTAGGCGTTCGATGGGCTGGTAGGCCTGTGACACCGTTCTATGTTACTTGAATCTCCTTCTGATTCAAGCAAGACCTTTGGCTCAATATCACACAACCTTCTTCGTTTTGAGTGTTCTGGGTTGGGTTGTTTTTTAGTTAAAAAAAAAAAAGATTAATTTTATCTTTTAAAGGATAGAACTGAAAAAAAAGAAGAGATCAACGCAACGGTCAATTTGGAAACAAAAACATTACTTGAAATGTGCCCCAGAGTGAGGAAAGAGAAAGAAGTGGAAAAAGAAGGGAAGACAATGTGTTAGAAATGAGAATGCGAAAAAGAAGACAGGAGCATGGTACAATGTCGACTGGCGGAATAGACAGGAAAATAGACCAACGCCACGCGAATGTAATAATAATATTATGCTATACGCACACACATACATGTGTTTATTAAGAAGGGAAAAACACACCGTGAAAACAATGAGGACCTGGGAATCTCCAGATGGAAAATTAAAAACTCTGGTGGTGATAACTACATGCTGGTATCTAACAGGAATTTATAAAATTAAAAAATCCAAAATACTGTGATGTCATCACAAAAGTTTGTATCAGTAGTGACTACCTCAAAAGATTAAGACATACCAAAAGACAAAAGCCTTCCAAAGATGGCATTTGGCTTGAACACCAAAAAGAAACATTCCAGTTGAAACTCAGTTAGTAGGCCTAACATGTTTGGAGCCTTTCAAGATGACATAGCATTGATTGACATACTGAATAATACATGTAATACTACTACTACTACTACTACTACTACTACTACTACTACTACTACTACTACTACTACTACTACTACTACTACTACTACTACTACTACTACTACTACTACTACTACTACTATTATGATAATAATAATAATAATAATAATAATAATAACAATAATAACAATAACAATAATAACAATTAAACAATAACAATAATAATAACAATAATAATAATAATAATAATAATAATAATAATAATAATAATACTAATAATAATAATAATAACAATAATAATAATAATAATAATAATAATAATAATAATAATAATAATAATACTGATAATAATAATAATAACAATAATAATAATAATAATAATAATAATAATAATAATAATAATAATAATAATAATAATATATAATAATAATAATAATAACAACAATAATAATAATAAAACGTATTTATATAGCATTAGCTGCCACCAAAAGGTGCTCAGAGGCGTTTTACAAAATAAATGGATCATAAATCATTAAGCTTGTGACATTTATCATCAGAAACATGCATCACATCACAAAAGTAAGTCATGAGTACATTACATCATAAATATATTATATCAAAAAGTTTTAAAATGCAACGCTGAATAACTCAGTTTTTAGACTTCTTTTGAATGAATTGAAAGGTGGGCTTGATCTGGTTTAAAAACTGATGCTATTCCATAAGACAGGAGCTACCACACTAAATGATTTATTATGAAAGGCAGAGGCTATAGAGGTAACAAACATTAAAAGGGCATCAGAAGATCTCAATGATCTGACAGGTTTGTACATTTCTAATAGTTCTTTGAGGTTGGCAGGATGCAAGGTAAAACCCACATGGACTGCCTTCGACAGCTATCGCATTCGAATCGAATCAGTCAAGGAAAAGGTCTTTGGCCATGACATGGATTTGAAAACAGAAACAGGTAAAAGCTCCCACTGGACTGCCTTCGACATCGCATGCGATTTAGGTCAACGGAAACACGGGGAACACTGAACTAATTTGAACCCTATCATAAACAATGAGCCAACGGACTCCAGAAAAGCCCGTCTGGGCTGCCTTGTCAAGTTATCAAACAATAAGTCAAAGACTCACCTCTGGGTTGTCTTGTCAACAGCTATCGTAAACGATAAGCCAACGATTTAGAAAGTCAACGGAACAGCATCGTAAACGATAAACCAACGGACTGAAAAGCCCGTCTGCCTTTGAACAGCTATCGTAAACGATAAGCCAACGGACTCCCAGAAAGCCCACCGGGCTGCTTGTCAACAGTTATCGTAAACGACAAGCCAACGGACTCCTAGAAAGCCCGTCTGCCTTGTCAACAGCTATCGTAAACGATAAGCCAACGGACTCCTAGAAAACCGTCTGTGTTGCCTTTGTCAACAGCTATCGTAAACGATAAACCAACGGACTCCTAGAAAGCCCGTCTGTGTTGCCTTGTCAACAGCTATCGTAAACGATAAGCCAACGGACTCTAGAAAAGCCCGTCTGCCTTGTCAACAGCTATCGTAAACAACAAGTCAACAGACTCCTAGAAAAGTCTGTCTATGTTGCCTTGTCAACAGCTATCGTAAACAATAAGCCAACGGACTACTAGAAAAGCCGTGCTGGGCTGTCTTATCAACAGCTATCGTAAACTATAAGCCAACGGACTACTAGAAAAGCCCACCTGGGCTGCTTGTCAACAGCTATCGTAAACGACAAGCCAACGGACTCCGTCTGGAGTGCCTTCGACACCTATCGTAAACCATAAACCAACGAACTCATAGAAAATCCCGCAGTGACAGCTGTTGTAAACAATAAGTCAATGGCATAATAATATTGAAAGTGAAGGATAACGGCGTTCAATAATATTAGCCCAGGCATGCTCAAATTTTTATTATGTTTAATAAAGATTCTTTTGTTACTCATAAATTTTGATGTGCACAAATGTTAGGACATAATATAGGTCTAGATCTAAGCTAGCTCTATCTCTATATCTAGAGCTACAATAGATATATATTTCTAAGCCATTGTTTGAATTTGAGATCTCTAATGTCGTATAGATTTTACTAGATCTAAAAAATCTAGAGCTAGATCTAGAACTAGGTTGATTTTTTTGTTGTTGTTTTGTTTTGTTGTTTTTGTTTGTTTGTTTGTTTATAAGAACGATTAAGAAGGAGAAGAAGAACAAGAAGGAAATGATGAAGAATAAGGAAAAAAGAAGAAAAAACCCGAAGAAGAAGAAGAGGTTTAGGAAGAAGAGGAAGAGGAAGAAATAGAAGAAAAAAGAAAAGAACAAGGAGGAAGAAAAAGAAGAAGAAGGAGAAGAAAAAGAAGAAATAACAAGGACAACAACAACAACAACAACAACAACAACAACTAGGAGAAGAAGATGATGAAGGAGGTGGAGAAGGAGAAATGATAATAATAAGAAGTTGTGAAAATGTGTGATCTTACCCGTAAAATCATGGGAATTTTACTAGTAAGGAAAAAGGAAAAGAAATAAAAAAGGAAAAGCATGAAACAAACAAAGGCAAAGTGAAATTAAAATATAAAAATTCGCTTCCAAACACCAACATTCTTTCGATCTGAAAGCAATTGGGTGGCCCTTAAAATGATCGGAGTGGAAAGTGCAATGTACTCTGGAATCAATCCAGGATATTGAACAGCAACGATCAAACGGTTGGATGTGTTGATGTCGTGTTTTTAGATTCAGGTGTCTGTTAAAACTGTGTCGAACTATAGATTTCTGAGACTTTCGGACCTCGGACGGTGTGTCCTCGGTTGTCTGTGAAAGTTGTATGAAACTCGAGACTTACACTACAATCGGGACCTTGGACCAAACGCCCCCATAGAGTACCCAAGCTCGGACAGTGCGTCCTCAGGTGCCTGTAAGAGCTGGGTCGAACTCGAGACTTCTGCAACTTTCAAACGGGAAGTTAGACTAAAGATATTTGTTAGACTAGGCTAAAAAATCAATTAACCAACTTTGCTTGAGAGAGAGAGAGAGATATGATATAAGTATGTATAGTATGAGATATATAGATAGAGAATATAATATATAGATGACAGAGATAGAGGATGAGAGAGAGAGGAGAGAGAGGAGAGAGAGGAGGGAGAGAGAGAGTGTGATGTAGGAGTGTGGATGTGTGTGAGAGAGGAGAGAGAGAGAGAGAGAGAGAGGAGTAGAGCAGAGAAGGAGAAGGAAGAGAGAGGAGAGAGAGATGAGAGGAGAGAGAGAGAGAGAGAGAGGAGGGAGAGAGAGAGAGAGAGGAGAGGGAGAGAGAGAGGAGGGAGTCGAGCAGAGAGGGAGGAGGACAGATGAGGAGGGAGGAGAGAGTAGGAGAGGGAGAGGAGAGAGAGAGGAGGAGGAGAGAGAGAGAGGAGGAGAGGGAGAGAGGAGAGAGAGAGGAGAGGGAGGAGAGAGAGGAGAGAGAGAGAGAGGGAGAGGAGGAGAGGAGAGAGAGGAGACGGAGAGAGAGACGAGAGAGAGGAGAGAGTGAGGAGGAGAGAGAAGAGCGAGGAGGAGAGAGAGAGATGGGAGACGAGAGAGAGGGAGCAGAGCAGAGGAGAGCAGAGGAGAGGGAGGGAGGGACCGAGAGGAGAGAGGGAGAGAGTGAGAGAGAGAGGAGAGAGAAGAGGGGAGAGAGGGAAGAGAGAGGAGAGAGAGTGACGGAGCGAGTGGAGGGAGGAGACGGAGGAGAGATGAGAGGGGAGGAGGGAGAGAGAGAGAGGAGAGGAAGGGAAGAGCAGGGGGGAGGAGAGGGTAGGTAGAGTGAGAGAGAGAGGAGAGAGAGGAGAGAGAGAGAGGAGAGGGAGAGAGAGAGGAGAGAGGGCGCAGAGAGGAGAGGGAGAGAGAGAGCAAGAGAGAGGGAGAGAGAGGTGAGCACGAGAGAGCGAGCAGTGGAGAGGGGGAGAGAGAGACGAGAGATGAGAGAGATGCGGGAGAGGGAGGAGCGGAGGAGAGCCGAGAGAGGATGCTGAGCGCGCGAGGAAGCAGGATTGAGGGGAGGGAGGGAGAGGAGGAGAGAGAGGGATGAGGAGAGAGAGACGAGAGTGGAGGAGTAGCGAGGGGCAGAGATGAGAGGAGAGAGGACGGGGGGGAAGAGGAGCGGACGGCAGAGATGAGGGAGACGAGATGAGACGGAGAGTTGGGAGAGGACGAGAGAGGAGTGGAGAGCGGGATGAGAAGAAGGAGAGATGGGACGGGAATGGGAGCGAGGGAGAGAGCAGAGAGGGGAGAGACGAGAGCGGAGGGGGCCGTTCGGAGGGGAGAGAGGAGACGATGGAGGGAGGAGACGAGCTGGAGGAGAGAGGCAGACGAGAGAGGGAGAGGGAAAGTGACGGAGATGAGTGAGACGATGAGGAGAGCATGCGAGAGGAGGAGAGAGCAGGAGGAGAGAGAGGACGAGAGGAACGAGCGAGAGAGAGAAGAGCGAGAGGGAGAGAGGCGAGGGGGACGGAGGATGAGGAGGAGGCAGGGAAGAGGTGGAAGGAGAGAAGAACGAGGGAGAGGAGAGAGAGGAGGAAAGGAGTGAGAGAGAAGTGACGAGGGAGAGAGGAGAGGAGAGTGAAAGAGAGAGAGGACGTGGGGGAAAAAGAGACAGTAGAGAAGGAGGGGACTGGAGAGAGGACGGAGATGAAGGGAAAGTGGAGACGGAGAGGAGAGGGAGAGACGTAGGGAGAAGAAGAAGAGAACGACGAGAAGAGAGAGGAGAGGGAGGAGTGAAGCGAGAGAGGAGAGAGAGAGGAGGAGGGGAGGATGTGGCGGAATGGGAGAGAGGGGAGACGGAGAGGAGAGGAGAGGGAGGAGGGAGGGGGGAAGGACGAGAGGAGGAGAGAGTGTTGTGTCGAGATAGCCCGCAGGGGGAGAGAGCCGAGTCGAGAGAGAGAGGAGAGAGAGAGAGGACGACTGAGAGAGTGGAGAGACGGAGGAAGGGAGGAGAGAGAGAGAGGGAGAGGAGAAAGGAGATGGAAGCGTCGAGATGAGAGAGAGGCAGAGGAAGGACGAGGGGACGGAGGGAGAGAGGAGGAGGGACGAGAGAGGAGGAAGGAGAGAGAGACGGAGAGGACGGAAGAGAGAAGAGAGGAGGGAGGAGAGGAGAGAGAGAGGAGAAGAACTCGAGAAAGAGAGAGAGGAAGGAGAGGGAGAGAGAGGAGAGAGAGAGAGGGAGAGAGAAGGGAGGGAGAGAAGAGAGGGAAGAGAGGAGAGAGGAGGAAGAGAGAAGGAGAGAGAGCCGAGAGAGAGGGAGAAGAGAGAGAAGGGGAGAGAGGAGAGAGAGAGGAGAGAGAGACAACGAGGACGAGGAGGAGAGAGACCCGGAAGAGGCAGAGACGAGGAGGAGAGAGAAGAGACAAGAGGAGAGAGGGAGGAGAGGAGAGAGTGAGTGAGAGAGAGAGGAGAAGAGAGGACGGGAAAGCGAGAAGAGAAAGGACGAGAGAGAGAAAGAACGAGAGACGAGGAGCGAAGAGGGAGGAGAGCGAGAGAGAAAGAGAGGAGACGAGGGAGAGGAGAGAGAGAGGAGAGACGAGAGAGAAGGAGAGGAGAGAGAGAGAGGTGGGAGAAGGAGAGAGAGCAGAGGAGGAGAGAGAGGGAGAGAGAAGAGGAGAGAGAGAATGAGAAGAGAGCGATGAGAGGAGGAGAGGAAGGAGAGCGAGCCGGAGAAGGGAGAGAGGGAGAAGAGAGAGAGAGAGAAGAGAGAGAGAGAGAGGATGAGGGGAGAGAGGGAGAGAGAAGAGGAGAGGAGGAGATAGGAGACGAGAGATGAGAGGGAGAGAGAAGGAGGGGAGAGAGGTGGAGAGAGAAGAGAGAGATGAGAGACGA
>JAXRKP010000002.1:585000-587500 GCA_037039925.1 Doris montereyensis | reverse complement strand
TTCTATTGAGATTCATTTTGTTAAATGAACCATCTCAGTTGATTCATTTCTATCCTAGTTTTTATGCTGTCTGCTTTGGTTTGATCTCTTATTGTTGTGTTTCTGATTTTGTCTTTTTTAGTTTTCCCGACTACTCTTCTTAGAAATTTCATTTCGGCTGCCCGTAAGTCCACTGTAACACTACTGTCTAAGGTCCAGGTTTCACTGCCATAGAGGAGAGTAAGACAAAAATCTGTGTTGTTGCTGCCATTGTGGTCTTGTCAATACTTCTTCCTGGTACACGCCTTTCCACTCGATGTATATATTGCACTTGCAATCTTGGATTCTCTGGCTGATTTTTCCAGTATTCATTTCCAGTTAATCCTCCTAGTTAATTGTAGCTTTGAACTTGATCTAAAGTATCCCTGCCCAATTTGAGCATTTGTGTTTTAGCTTCCTAGTTACTAGCATTGTTTCGGTTCCTTTTTTGCAATTACGTCTGGCCTCTGTTTTTAGTTCATTATTCATTATTTTGATATTGTATGGAGGTCACTTTCTAATTTTCCAAACAGAACTAAATCATCAGCAAATGAAAGCATTGATACATTACTGGTTTGAGCTTTTCACATACCCACATTCATGTTCTCGTATAGATGCCTTTTGACTGAATCCATTGATATGATCTACATTTTCAGCTGATTTAGGATACAACCCTAGCTACTCCTATATATACATCAAGTTCTTCAGATATGATTCCAGCTACTCCTCACTGCACATGATTATGTTTATTGTAAAAACTTTTCCATGTTTCCATTAAATTTTGCTCTACATTGTTCTTTTAAGGAATGCCATAGTTCGCATTCTTACTTGTCAAATGGGCATGCTTTGGTCTTTCTCATGCTTTCTTCATTGCTCCCCAGAACAGCTTTTGATTTCCTTTATAGCTTTCTTGAAGTCTTTGTACAAATTCTTCCCATTGTTCCTGTTTTTGCTTTTCCTCACTTCCTCTTTGGCGATAGATCTTTTATTCACGTAATATATCCTTTCCTTTGGTCTCTTTGTTTGATAAGTATTTCCCATGCTGTTCTATCTTTAATTTGTTTCCTACCACATATCTCTTCAGTACAACTGAGGAGTGTTCTTTTATTATACAATTGCCACTTTTCTTCTATTGTGCTATCATCCAGATCCATCTGCCTTTCACTGATAAATCTTTTCATCCTAGATTGGTATATCTGTTTTACTATTGGTTTATTTAGTTCTTCTATTTTGAGTTAAGTAGCTTTCTTCTCTTTCCTTTCCTGTTTGTTTTCTTCAGTTTAATAATCTCATTTTGGTTATCACTAGGTGTGATGATCCCCTGTTTACTCTTGCATCCATTGTGCTGCTCTGTTCATGATTGACTTTTCACAACTGTCTTCATTTACTCTTGGCCATTTGTGGATATCTTTATGAGGAAAAGGTGTTGGCTATTTTTCATGTTATTCTTTAGGCAAAAATCTATTAGTCTCCTCCATTTGGAGAAGTTGTTGTCTCTCCTCCTTTACCTATTACTCCTCCTGATGTTTCTATATTGTTGCCTACTCTTTTAAATCTCCTAAAACCATTAGTTCTTGTGTGGGTTTAAGATTCTCTGCAGCTATTTGTAAATCGTTTTCGAAGGTATCTTTTTCTTCTTTAGTGGCGTCTTCGTTTGGTCCATATGCTATTAATAATTTAATTTCTCGTCCTTTTGGTTTAATATTTACCTCTAGTATAAATTTCCAGCTTTCTAGTAGCTTTTCATGCCTTTTATGCAGTAGGAGACCTAGTCCTGCGCTAGCTCTATCTATCTTTGACATCTACTCCTGAGAAGATTAAAATATGATTTGGTCCTACATTTTCTGTTCCTTGTCCTTTTTCTTTGTTTCTGTAATAGACAAAATGTCTACTTTTAATGTTTCCATTTCTTCAACTAATTTTCAGCCATTTATTGCCCTAACGTTCCATGTTCCAAAAATTACAGTTGGTATTCGTTTCCATTTTCGTCGTTGAAAGGTCAAGCCGGTTATATTATATTTATTTCTCTGCATCAGTTAGGTTTCGGATAAGCAGGATTAGCCCTGTACCCAAGAAGATGGTGGGGCTGCCATCTTGAGGCCCCCCTACCAGGCCTTGTTATTTTCTGTCAGGGTTAACTCCCTTAGACTTTGGTCAGTCAAGACCAACCTGCAAGGCAGCAGGTTGTTATTTTCTGTCATGGTTAACTCCCTTAGCCTTTGGTCAGTCAAGACCGACCTGCAAGGCAGCGGGTTGTTTTCTGTCAGGGTTAACCCCTTAGCTTTGGTCAGCCAAGACCGACCTGCAATGCAGCAGGAGACTCATGCCATTATGATATAAACTGCGTTGTGGACGGGTTGTTGACAAAGAAGAAAATAACGTGACTAATACAAATAATACACCAATCTGTTGACACAGATAACTGTCTATGATTTATTCAACGGTCATATCGATCCCATTGTTTCTAGTCCTAATCGATGGT
>JAXRKP010000002.1:572500-582500 GCA_037039925.1 Doris montereyensis | reverse complement strand
TTCACGATGAATTAAGATGAAACACCCAGATGAAAGACGCGTAAAGCAGTAAAAGGAAAGAAGGTAATGACATAAGATAATAGGAACAAAGACATCGACGTCTAAAAGGCCGCGCTACGCGTTACACGGAGTGAGGCGAGGACAGGGTGGGTACCTCTTCCTGGCTTTCCAAACTTCTTACTTGTTATGCAGGAAGTTGGTTCTGACAAGGAAGGGTTCACTATTTCTAAACGACGCCTCGATTTAACTCGCCACATCAGACAGTATGTATGTCACGCCCGACGGGGTTTTAGCGAACAACTACCGTTTAGAAGCACGAAACTTGTCTCGGTGACAGCCGTCCCAAATTGACGCATGTTGAGCCATTTGCCATCTCGGCAGGATCAACGTTATCTGCCAGTTAAACTACTCAAACAGCAAAACACGCTGACGGAGGTGGCAACTCGCGGCAAAGCTTTATCTGTTGACCCAACACCGTGGCCCCTGGACCCAAACAGGCCGAGGTGGTGGACACCGTAGCAACATAGCGAGCTATATATATAATAATATAGGTATCATATCTCCACTTCGGCGCCTTAATATAGTTGATGTTAATACGTGTAGATTTACACTTGCGTAAGACTAAGAGGAGTTATAAATCTCCATTTTAATAATATGTGTATCTCTATGTATTACGTAAAGTACTATATTAAACCCACTAGTTCTTTACGTTCTCTTACGCGCTTGCAAATCATGGACTCTTAAAAACATTATATCTACAAAAGAAAATACCAGCGACTGACATGCGATGACCACATCCGCAACGAAGAAGTGAGAAGAAGAGTGCTTCAATACAGAGCTTTTTTGTTTGTTTGTTTAATTTGATATTTACCCAGTATTCCGTATGCAGTGATCTCAGGGTGAATCGAGAGGAATCAGCGAGATGAAAGAGGGGTGAAAGATTGAAAAGAAAGAAGTAGAAACTAATAGCTTTTCTTTGTTTATTTCAATGAAATTCATCCCGTCCACCATTGTGGTGACCTCAGGGTGAATTAAGAAGGAAACAACAAGAAACAAAAGAGAGGTGAAAGGGTAAGGAAAGAAGTAGGACTTACCACCAGCCACCGCCACCCGCCCGCCAAAACTACCAGCAACTTCCGCCAACCGCCCACATACACCGAGCACTATGCACATAATACTGGCGGTTTGACTTGCACGGCCATCCTACAAGACTTCCAAACTCATCATATAAGACACCACGGAAGGAACAGGGAGAAGAGGAAGACAGAAAATCAGATAGGAAAACAACATAGCGGAATGGACACGGAAGACCTTCTCCCAGACTCGAACCCTTTGAAGGTGCCTTTATCGAAGAGGCACTTAAAAAAGCTTAAAAACAGATGACTTTAAAGTCCTTTTAAGAGACGTGAATTCTTAAAAATGTGTTCGGTTTTGCGGCTTGCTTTCCTGCATAATAATAATGCCTTACACACAGCCGCCTTACCCTGCCTTCAAAATGGTTGACTTTAGGGTTATTCAGTAAATAAAGAACAGGAAGAAATTTGAAAATGTTCAATAATAATAAAATACTTATAAATAATTAAATAACATAGGAAATGAACATTTAAAAAAAAATTGTTTCATTGAAATTTACCCCGTCCACCATGGCGGTAATCTCAGGGGAAAAAAGAGGAAAACAACAAAGTGAAAGAATGAAAATAAAGAAATACAACCTACCAGTAGCACCCGCCAACCGCCCACGAAAAAAGAAAAAGAAGAAAGAGAAGAATATTCCGAGAAAGACAACGAGCTGCAGAAAAACAACACAAATCACAGAAGCCAACAAAAAACGTTAACGGCAAGACAAACCCTTCTGCTAAAACAACAACTACAATGACAAAAACACAAAAATTGACAGGCGACGGCCACGCCCTTATAGTGTGGGCAACATGGCCAAGCAAACACAGACCAATGGTGTCCGTACTCTGTCAAAGCAAAGTGGATTGGAGGATTTCTTTCTTTGATTGTATTGGAAATTACCGCGTCCATCATATGCCGTCATCTCAGTTTGAGTTAATAGGAAATAACGAAATGAAAGACATTTGATAAGGAAAGTAGAAGAACCTACCAGTCTGTGAGCTCCGTCAAGTTCTTCTTCTTCTTCTTCTTCTTCTTCTTCTTCTTCTTCTTCTTATTCTTATTCTTATTCTTATTCTTCCTCTTCATTACTGAATAACTCAGTTGCTAATCAATCGCTGAATCCTTACTGGTTTACCGTTTTCCCTTTTCACCAGTTGGTGGAGAAAACATAATACACGTAATTTTTTGCACTTCATCCATAAACTCGTTCAGAAGATTCAATTGCAATGACTAAACTTCCTTGCTATGTGTGTGTGTGGGCAAACAACAACAAAAAAGACCCCCCCAAAAAAAAAAAAACAAAAAAAAAAACAAAAAACAAGCAAGTGCAGCGCATGGTTGTGTTGCGTTAAATAACATCCCAAGACAACGTGCTTACTGGTTTGTTTCATTGCAATTTACCTTGTCCATCATATGCGGTGGTCTCAGTGTGAACTGAGACGAAACAACAAAATGAGAAACACGTGTGGGGAAAAAGAAAAACGTCAGACCTATCAGCAACATGGCCCATTTACCATCAACAAAGTGCTAATGTTAATGTGTTGTCAAATGATGTGAATGGTGTCAATGGCACGCCGCTTGACCAATAAATAGGAAGAGGTGTGCTCTTATTTAAATTAAACAGAAGATGGTGGATTCGGTTACTCTCTACACAGAGAAATAATTGAAGTCGATAAATGCAAAGTAGTCTATCTACTAACACAATGAGTCTACATGGCAACGAAACATAAATGGGAAGAAATACCCTGCCCAAAAAAAATAATTTTTTATAAAATAATTCAAAATTATGTCATAATGAAAAAAAACTGGTGACAACAATAAAAGCGAAAAGGAAAAAGCCTGCGTTTGAAAAAGTGTGCACGATATTAACTTTCAACATTTCTCATTATAAATTCAACATCAACATTAAGACTTAAAAAAAGCTGCAAAGAAAGCGGTCAAGTGGAAATTTAAAAAAAATTAAGGACGAAATGTAGAAAGAAAAAAACAAGGTGGACTTGAAATGAAAATAGTCTATTTGCAGTTCTTAAAAGCATTTTTTATTGAAAAAAACAAACATTACACTTAATCATTATCAGGTTTAAGAAATAAACTCAAAGTAGTCTTATTTAAGACAAAATCAATGAACAAGAAAACATCAAACATAGACACTGACTCATTTTAAGTCATAAATAATACAAACATCAGTATCAGTTTGTAGACGATAAATTATAATATAAAACCTAAATGAATCAAATTGCTTGCTAGGTCGATTACGCAATAGTATAATACTCTGTATTACTATTACTCACGTAGTTATCTAAATGTGTTTATCTCGCATCGCTTTTTCCCTTAGTATTGCGGTGCATAACTAAGCCATGAGCACGGCTGATATTATCACCTCAAAGCTAAACGAGAGAAAAAAAAGAAAAAAGAAATACCTTACACCTCCCCTTCTTCCTCTATTGAAAATAACGCTCAGCGAAGCTCAACACGCATACTCACACACTCACTCATTTAAAACGCTGAATCAGGAATTCATCAACGGTATTAATGTTTACCAGCAGAGAGGAGACATACCTTTATCTGATTATTTATACCAATTATATCATAAATCATTGACGCCTTTGCACAGAGAACGAGTGTGTTGTAAGTAACATGAAACAACCACAAGATTAAGTCTTCGTATATGAGCACGTTACGACAATACGCCCAGCAGCAACTGTTTAAATGCTGGACATGCGTGAAAACTTTCTTCGTGGTAAAGAAATACATAGTGAATATAGGGAATTGCGCTGTGTACGTGCATTCACATTGTCACAACTCCACGCTGCATTTACGTACACAGTGACACAACTCGCATAATAATAATAATAATAATAATAATAATAATAATAATAATAATAATAATAATAATAATAATAATAATAATAATGTTAAACCGCTAACCTGGTTACACAGTCAAAAAGACGAATCTACACTGAAGTGTAATTGAAGTGCGCGACCTTGGTTTTACCAACAGGAGCAGAGTTAGCACAAGAGCTTGGTCTCAAGAGATTGCTTAATGTCGATTATTTGGTTACAACATATTTATTTGTTTTGCCTTAAGACGATGGTATAAGTTTCCCACGTGCACCAGACATACCCACTGACCTCTAGATTTCAAAAAGATTGTTTGTTTGTTTTTAAATAAACTTCATCTATGTCCACAATAGCGGTGGTCTCAGCTTTGAAAAAAGTTGCTTGAATTTTACCTGGCTACTCTTTATTACGCCTGATCCCCTTCACGTAATAGAAACCGGGATGAGCTCCGGCTCTACGGGCCATTGAGGTCTTGAAGGTAGTTTACTGTTAAAAATATTTGTGCACACTACATGTACACAGAGCCTTTAAAACTGTCGTCTATCTCTCTGATTGTATTGAATATGGCAGTATCGTGCCTGTATTTTCCTGGAAAAAGTGGCCATATAAATACTTCATTCATATTGTGTGGTTGAATCAGGGACTCATCGTTTCCTTGTGCCTGCCATCAAAACCCTTCTAAATAACATGGCACATGTCTAAATGCCCATATGAACTACAGATCGAACTATCATATCTTTGATAATGCTAAGGACTACTAAATAAGGAATCACACCCGAGAAGAAGTTCATTGACTGGCAATAAGCGTCTTCAAATAAAATTAATTTAAAGTGGCTATGAAAGCCTGTATATATTGTTAATAGTGTGTTTACTTTGGCTGAAGGTAACTCTACCATCACATTCCCAAAGCTAAACCCTCAGCACTTGTTTTTTTCAAATTTTCCAAATCATTCCACAAAAAGTGGTGGAAGTAATAGCCGTCAGAGCACGAATCAGCGTAAGAAAGAAAAATCTCAGTGGGAAAGAAGCGAAGAGAAGAATTTTTCATTTTAATTCCCAATTGTACAGAGCACAACTGAGGATATGCGCTATATAAATTATATTCATTATTATTATTATTATTATTATTATTGTTATTATTAATTATTATTATTATTATTATTATTATTATTATTATTATTATTATTATTATTATTGTTATTATTATTATTATTATTATTATTATTATTATTATTATTATTATAATTATTATTATTATTAATATCATTATTATTATTATTATTATTATTATTATTATTATTATTATTATTATTATTATTATTATTATTACAATTATGATTATTATTACTACTATTATCATCATCATTATTATTATTATTATTATTATTATTATTATTATTATTATTATTATTATCAGTATTATAATCATTATTATTAGTTATTATTATTATTATTATTATTATTAGTTATTATTATTATTATTATCATTATAATTATTATTATTATTATTATAATTATTATTATTATTATTATTATTATTATTATTATTATTATTATTATCACCATCACTATCATTATTATTATTATTTTTATCCTCATTGTTATCATTAATTAATTTACTTATTTATCAATTGAAAAAAACAACAACATTTTGGCGACTTGGTTTCATTACAATTTACCCTATCTACCATATTATCTAAGGGTGAAATACCAGGGAAACGGCAAGATGATGTAAGATGTAAAAGAGTGAAAAGAAAGCAAAAGAGCAACACCACTAGCTCCCGCCAACAGGATTGCTAGTGAAAATGACATTATCTATCATCAGTATACAGAATATTACAGGAGATTGCAGTACACCAATATATTATTATAAAGATAATCGAAAGACTCAAGTTTTATCTCTATTCTGCGAGGGTAGGAGGGATGGTATGAAAGAAATACTAGTTCGTAAATTTGACACAGAAATTTAAAAAACAATTTTTTTTAAATCGCTGTTGATGGATGAGAGCACTTTCAAAACGTTTTTTACAACTGACAACAGCCGCATGAGGAGAAAAGGACACTTCAAATTTAATCTCAGGTACTTAATGGACCCCCCCCACTTGAGTTCAACTCAAAAATTCCATCACTTCCCTCACTTACTCCTCCTCCGCCCCTTCCGCTCTGACCTTCCTTTTTTAAATTGTTCTGTTTTGTTTAAAGAACGATGTACAATCAGTGACACACCCGCCCCCCTACCAAAATCAAAACGAAACAAAACAGCAACAACAACAAAAAACATTCATCGTTTGTGTTTCTTTGAAATTTACCCTGTCCACCATTGCTGTGATCTCATGGTAAATTAAGAGGAAACAGAAAGATGAAAGTTAAGTGAAATAAGAAGGAAAGGAAAGAAGTAAGACCTACCAGAAACACCCGCCAATGAATGACATTTAGGAATTTAGAACGGGTTATTAAGATCAATATCCATCTCAAATGAGATTAACACCCAAGCCATATTATGACTTATTAATATAATAAATACAGGGTAAACATTTTGTGTTAATAATCGAAATAGATATGGTTACAAGATATGAGGTACATCAATGGTATTAGTTGTTTTGAGTTGGGTTGTTTTTTTTACATTCTTTGTTTGTTACAAATGTTTACGTTACAACGAGTGATTAGAATAAACAGGAAACAGAACACGAATACATTAACATTGTGTATTACACTGGTGCGCATTTGGCATCCATGCAATGACAAAATTCGGCCTCATTGATGTTATGGGGAAAGGGTGGGGAGCATCTTGAATCATACATGCAGGCGAGTAATGAGTGTGTTTAGGCGGGATGGGAGGGGTTGGGGGTTGACGACACAGGTTATTATAGTGAATGGGGGTCCAGGTATTAATGCGTGGGCAATACTGCCACACTCACCATCCGGGTATACCAACGTGACATATATAATTATTATCATCATCATTATTATTATTAAATTATGATTTGGTTGGGTTAATCGCGTTAATAGGGTAAGTTGGTTGCAACGGGCGAACACACTCACCACGGGCCTTCCGCTTCCATCGAAACCGTGCTAGCCACTGCCACCGCCGTCGTGCCGGGGAGTGGTCGCCCGACTTCTCCAGCGACTCTGAAAGTTCGTCGTCGTCCGTGGACAGCGTCAGCTCGTCGGCCGATGACGTGAACTGGTCATCTTGGTCTGATGTGACGTCATGGTGAGTCTCGTCGTCGCCAGTCTCGCTGTGGCTGCAGTCTCCGTTGTTGACCACGATCTCGTCGTCGTCGGTGGAGGTCAACAGTCCGCCGTTGTTGAGAACAAGCTCCGGCGCTAGTTGGAGTTGGGCCATCGATATGGCAAAAGCTGACGCTAGGGGGAAGGGGCCGTGCTACCTTAACCAACGGCAATCTCGGCACAACTCTGGCGAGTCTTGGCGAGTGTTCGTGTTCGACGACAGGAAAAGTGAAGGAAGACTGGAAGAGTAAGCACACGTCTGAAGGCACTGAAAACGTTTTGGCCAAATGGCCGACCTCATGTGGTATCCAGGAACATGGGTGATCCGCGGTTGACGTAAATCCAATAATAGAATATAATCCAGTTCATATCACGAATTTTCACAACGTGGGCGTTTTGTATATAGAGTCACTCAGTCATTCCACCTAGTCGGTTATCTCACAAAAGAAGAAACTCTCGAAGCAACTTATAGAGAATGCAACGTTAATTACATATTACATTTTATAAAGTAATACCATATTCAGTGTTGCCAAATAAAATCTAATTCAAATGCAATATCTACCAGTGAAATAATATGATTCAGTTACATAAGAAGCTTGGCTAGGCCTTTGCAATACTTTTTGTGAATACATACAGCAATCCTGGCCTCCACAATACTTAAGAAGATGGTTGGGATGTATGGATATTTACAGAGTCTTTTAAAAAGAAGAGCAGAATGGATCAAAACACACGGGAAGCATTTCAAAAGCATGTTGGATGGCTGTTGGGGTAAAGGCCAATATATTATGGATGAGTGTAAAGACAGACAGATGAATGAAGGAAAGGCTGGCTTTATACACTTTTAGATCGACAGAAAATGGATTGCGTTGATGGAAACGAAAAGAAGAGGTAGATATGATCGATCAATATTGATCGCACGAAACTTCCCCAATCCACCATATACGAGATGAAGGATAAATCAAATAGTGAAAGGAAAGCAGGTGGTGGCACCCGCCAACCACCCACAGGGAGATACGAGTAGGAAAGCAAAAAGATGGGGGAATGAATATGTATTGTGTATGTACTACAGCAACAAATGGATACATAAATTCACACAGGAAGGTCATCATTCCTTGTTTGTTTCATTGTAAATCTACCCGGTCCACTATAGTATGCAGTGATTATATGGTGAGGGAACAAATGTGAGAGTGAAGGGAAAGAAGTAGAACCTGCCGGTAGCACCAGCAACACGCTCACGATAGTTATCTTTCTGACATTCTTTCAAATTACGTGTTTTCTATCAAGGCATTTGATGGTACCCATGGGAATGTCCGGGGTTTTGTTGTTGTTGTTGTTGTTGTTTTATTTAGGGATATTTTTTGTTGCTATTTTTGTTGCTGTTTTGTTGGGGTTTGAAACTGTTTCGGTTTGGGTTTTTCTTCTTCTTTTTTTTTTGGGGGGGGGAAGGGGCGAAGGGGGGGGGGAGACACAAAATAAAGTCAAAGAAAGCAAATAAAGAGAAAATCACAAAATAAGAAAGAACGAGTCCATTGAACCCAATCTGAAACATCATAATTTTCCACAGAAACACATACGCAAACACACACTAGCATAACTCGAGTCTTTACAGTCTCCAAAGCTTAGAATGCCATACATGACACAACAACGTTTGTTTCAAGTCCTAGATCTACAAAATAACAGGCTGATATAGGCTACATGTGCCAAGCACATCACCACACACGAACACATACACACACACATTCACATACTATGGAAGGGGACAAATAGCACAGTAAGACGGCTAATTAGATGGGTTCAATACCCTCCACAAGAGGATTTTACAAGGCGCGAGCGTCATATAGACAGCTAATTAACATAATAATAATAGCGTATCTGTAAATCATAACTTTATCAACTCAGCTTTTATCGATACTAGTTAGTGTATTTACACCATTGCGTATCATATCAATTAATCCATCCAATCAAATTGTTCCGCCCAATGATACTAAATGACAAAAGATGGCCACTCTAGCAACTATGACTGTAAGGGAGGAAAATGTCACAAACCAAAAAAGAGCCAAAGCAATAAGTAAACAGAGAAAACGTTTAATGAACTACTCTCAACGTAAGACCAGTTATCCAATGACTACTAACTGATTGGTACAGATGAAACTGGTGTTTAAGGGTAGGAAGAGGATGACAATGCCATAAATGAGAATCAACGATAATAAAAACTTGTAACAAGAAGATGGCAAAACAAGAGGCTACATACCATTTGGACCAATTGGCGTAATACATTGTACTAACATTCTATTTGGACCAGTAAAAAGAAAATATAATTTGGACCAGTAAGTGATCGAATACAAATCAGTTAATTGTGTTCAAATGGAAAACCAGTCATCTTGATAACGAATCCAAAAAAATAGAATACAAAAAGCGTGAAATATCATCACAGGGCTTATCCCTTGTTGAACGCCGCATTTTATTAAACTTATCGTCATAATATTTGTGATTTAAATTTCAAACAATAAATATTTCTTTTGTGGTGTACTCAGGCACGTTTTCAATTATCTTTAGATAGCTGGAGTTTACATTTCTCAGACCACAGCAGATGGAAACTCAAAGGATGACAATCATGGAAAAGACAAACACAAACAGAGGCATTATCGCAGGCCTCCATAATTTTTATTTTTCATTTCAGCACGAAACATCCTCAACAAAGACATGGAGATGTTTAAAAAAGAAAATACGCACGTTCGCCGAGACATAATGAAGAAACAGAAATAATTCGCAAGAAGTCAGAACACAATCACGAAACAGAAGAAAAAGA
>JAXRKP010000002.1:545000-567500 GCA_037039925.1 Doris montereyensis | reverse complement strand
CCATCGGTAGTGGTAACCGAACTGAGGACCACATCATCTGCACTGCTACACCAATCACCTGCACTGTTACACCAATCACCTGCACCGTTACACTCATCGTCCAAACTGTTACACACATCACCAGCTTCACTGTTACACCCACCACAACATGCACTGTTACATCAATCACCCACCAATCACCTGCACTGTTACACCAATCACCTGCATTGCATTGTTACACCAATCACATGCACTGTTACACTAATCACCTACACTGTTACACTAATCATCTGCACTTTACACCAATCACGAGCTGTGCTGTTATACCAATCACCTGCACTGTTATACCAATCACCCACCAATCACCTGCACTGTTATACCAATCACCCACTAATCACCTGCACTGTTATACCAATCACCCACCAATCACCTGCACCGTTACACCAATCACCCGCACTGTTACACCAACCACCTGCATTGCACTGATACACCATATTATCATGCATTACTTGTTATCAACCGATTACGTTAAACGTCTTTTGTCTTTTTCAGCAAGCTCTTCCGCTGTTTTTCCTCAGAGGCGGTTTTAGAGCTCACGGTCTACTCAAGCTATCCTCGTGGATACAACTACAAAACCTTAATTGTGTTACACATATAATACACAATACTATGGTGATGATTAACGGGCAAGGCTGTTAGCCCCTCAGGATGGATGGCCGGGTCCTCGTTTTGGAAACTTGTATTCTATTATTAAGAAACGAAAATACTCCGAGAATGTATGGTGATATCTATAAGCATAATATAGTATAAGGACCGAGCGAAGAGAGAACAATAAACAAGCTGCATTGTGGCACTTGAGATTTACAAATCTTCCAAAGTGATAACACAATGGGTATGGATGAAGCACGTGCTGGGAAAAGCCACAGTCTGAGACGGATACATCCTAAGAGTAAAGCGAAGAAAAGTGAACTCAAAAGTACCACACTACACAGACTTTTATTCATTTTTTTTCTGGGCATACGTCATATTGTGGTAGTTTTTGCTTTCCACGCCGACTTTTAGTTCGCATTTACTCTGAATAGAAGCAGTGTTACCAACTTGCTGGGGTCTAGAAGAGCCCCATGACAATTTTGATAGGACTGGGAATCGATCTCAGCTCTCCTGAATGTGAATAGGCTTCACAGTTAATCTACCCGGGTATAATATAAACGTTTTGTTTTGTTTTTTTGGGGTTTTTTTTATTGTTGGTGTTGTCTGTTGTTGTTGGGTTTTTTTGTTTGTTTGGGGGGGGGGGGGGTTGCCTTAGTATAAACCGGTAAATGTCAATGTCAACTTCAGGAAGCGTGAATGAGCGCTAAGGGCTAACATTAAACTAGCCAAGATGGAGATCTGTTTTATAAGTTGGTCTACAAATGGAACAGGTCTCGATCTTTATTCTACGTGTAAATCAGTAGAGATGAATGCTGTTCTGCTTTGATGATATTCTTCATGCCTATCTTTGTCAGCGAATGGGTCGCGCACTCTAAGATAAGAACGTTCAAAGCTTTTTCGGCATAATGCGTACGGTCACGCAAGCTAGTGAGAGGTGACTTGATGGGATATCTGGCCCTTACGATTCGATCAATTGCATTATCAGCCATCGGATGATCAGTGGAGTAGAGTATTGTGTTGTTGTTTTGTTTGTTCTGTGTATGTGTGTTTGTGACTGTGTTTTCTATGTGTGTTTTCTAAGGTTTTATTTAGCCAGGGCGGTTTCAACTTTTCATAGTCTTCCCATGACTCTTGTAATTTTTCTGAAGTTTTACTGAGAATTGACTTTTTTAAAGATATGGACAAGAGAATGACAGCTTCTGTGATTTGTCTTCATTTCCAGGACCCTCATGGCAATCTAATGTGACTCAATGGAACTAGTGAAAGTGCAGGGTTCAAAGGAACAACCAGGGTTCAGGGGAAAACCCAAAAAGAAAATACCAGAGTAAAAATGAAAAAACAAGATTCAAATGAAAAACCACGAATCAAAGGAAAAACCAGGGTTCAAAGAATCCAAGTAGAACAATATATAAAGAAAATAATGGCATTGTGACCACCACTTTAAGTGAATTCCTGATTCAGCTTCTGTTTTGTTGTTTTGTTGAGGGTGTTTGTTTGGGGATTGTTGTTTTGTTTTGTTGTTTTGTTTTGTTTTTTTTGTTTTTTTTTTTTTTTTGGGGAGGAAGGGGGTTGCAAATGTGTATTAAGTCGGTGAAGGAGAGAGGGGTATTACGCATTTATCTTTTTTCAAGTTTGTTTTGTTTTGATTTCCATTATTTCGTTTTGTTTTGGGGTGTGGGATCTTTATTCGGGAGGGGTGGGGGTTGGGTGGGTTCAATTGTTCGATAATGACTACGGTTGATGACGGATACCAACACAGTGTGAAAGCAGCCGACACATCAGAGTATCGAACGACCTGTCAAGTGGGTGGATAGTGGAAGAGCTGCACCAGGTTGCTGTCAACCTGTCAACACAGAAACCAGTTGCAAGCACCATCGCGATATAATACTTATATACAATGTACTGTAGAAATGAGGACAGCGTCACCTGTGATGACCAAATCAACTGTGACTGAACATAACGGATACTTGGTTTGAATAAAGGGTGTGGGGACCAATGCCACACAAACTACAGATAGGCATAGCACTTTGTTTCACAGGAATTTACCCTATCCACCAAAAAATAAAATATGATGATCTCAGGATGAAGTTAAAAGAAAACAGAAGAATGAAAGAGCTGCAGTACGATGATAGGGAAAAAAGTAGGAGCTACGAGGAGATTTGTTTGCTTTTTTTACTCCCATCGTAATTTACCATGTCCACCATTGCGGCGATCTCGGGGTCAATTAAGAAGAGACAGCAAGATGAAAGAAGTGAAAGAAGGAAATGAAAGAAATAGGACCTGCCTGTAGAGCCCTACATCATAAAAAAATGTATCTATTCACAGGATGTCTCCGTTCCTACCTCCTAATCAATTTTTAAAAGACAACTTTCATCTTCCGACCACCGAAAGCCGTGTAGACATGTGCGACGTGTGACCTTACAGGCAAGACTAGGGCATGGGATTACCTTTGCCGTGGCACAACCCTACCCCTCCTTCCCCCTCAATCATTCCTTCTTCTGCCCTTGTCCCATGTCGTGTCATCACACTGACGTAGTGATGTAGTCTGGGAGAGAGTCCCCCTAAAACAGTGAACGGACGCCAAAAGACAAATGTTATTAATAACCTAGGAATGTGACGCGGTCCAGAGAGTACGTTAAGCCGATAAAACCAATAAGTGTTCAAGAAGCAGAGCGATAATCATTGATCTTGCGCAAAAGGCGAAAAAGACAGAGCTACTATAAATAATGGGACATAGCCGACAAGACGGCTGCGGGGAGGATTCAATGGACTGCTTTGAGCCGTAGAATAGTAATGTCTGAGGAGTGTGTATATTGTGGGTATTGTGAGTGTGTGTGTACTTTGTTAAGCCTTCCTCCAAGGCAGAGAAGAAATCGCAGACAACCAAGGCTGACCCTCACACCTGTTTAATCGAGCGATAAACGTACACGGACAGGAGCCCCTTTGACCCCGGCTGAAATGACTACTTTGTTCAGGAGTTACACAAAAGCGCCACGGTCTGAGGGTGGCGTTCAGTCAGCAAGCACTTTGGAAACACGGTCGCCTTGCGTCCTAACATTTTGATTGGTACAAATCAGGGTCCCCCTAAAAACAGTTAGCAATCAGAACGTTAACAGAGGGAGAGAGAGACTCGAGGCAGGGCGGTTGATGACTGAACGCTACCTCTAATCGATTCATCCATTTATAAATATATGTATATATATATATATATATATATATATATATCCGCCATATATATATATATATATATATAAGACGTTAAAAATGCGCTTCTTGAACAGTGTAATAACCTAGAATGTGACGTTGTGGTGGTGGGGTATCCCATAATTTTGTCATCCGTTAATACTGCGAGAGAGTTGTACGGGAAAAGGTGGGGAGGAGAGGGGGGGGGGTGAGCGAAGAGTTCCAAACACATAAATCTTTCAGATAAAACCAATAAGACACATCAAACTGATGCCCGTTAAAATCTTACTACAAGGTAAAGTAGATCCATCGTTCTCTCCGTGATTAGAAGAAAAATCCACGAACGAAACACTGGAATACAATTCACCTTTTTTAACGAAACTTCTGAAGAAACCGCGATGGAGCATTAGTAGAACGAACAAATGGTAATTATAATGCTACTAAACGGGAGCTATTGATCTTAAGCAACCATGTCAGACAACGGCGACAACAGGGTAGTGGTAACACTTCGATTTTCCACATTGACAGAGTCAATAGAGAATATTCCGCCAAGGTAGAATAATATTATCAAGGGTGATTATTTCATAGAAGACATAGACAGACGTTACACCTGCCTAGAAGCCACTTTTAAAACTCGAAAGAGAGGGGGGAGAGAGGGAGAGAGAGAGAGAGAAAAGGCGAAAAGGGAGAGAGAGAGAGAGAGAGAGAGAGAGAGAGAGAGAGAGAGAGAGAGAGAGAGAGAGAGAGAGCAGAGAGAAAGAGAGAGAGAGGGGAAGGAGATAGAGACAGACACAGTCAAAGATGTGTAAATAGAGATTAATTCGAATTTAAACAGGTGTCAATCTTCACAGATAGATAGATAGCCTATTGGCGATGCATAGATACTTACATACATAAATAGACACATAGATAGATATTTCCTCCTGTGTATGCCACTTTGAATCTGTAAGTGTAAGAGAGCAATATTGAGTTATGGCATGTGAATACGATTGGGCAATGGCCGAAAATCGATTCACAGAGATGAAACTTCAGCTTAGAGCTAGAATTAGAATCCTTGCCACATTTTTTTTTAAAGAGATCCCAATATTACTTCAAATGAAAATCATGAAGTCGCTTCAGCTACAATCGTGGATAATACTCCGTCAATAGTACCCCTACCCTTGTCCGCCCCACAACCCATATATTATTTATGTGTGCGTATATGTGTGTGTATGTGTCTGTGTTTTTCGACAAAACACACCTTCACGTTAATAACATTGCCATAACATTCGCTATGACAATCTGCTCATTTTGAGTTAATGTCATCTTGCACTGAATGAAAGCGAAAGTAGATAAGTAGGCAGGTAGTACGACAGGTATATCGGTGCATCATGGCGGACAGGATAAAGTACTTGAGGACAGACCAAAACGAGAAACCATCCATGAAATACAGACTGAATACAAAATAATCTAGAGCTAAGTAGTCTATATGCAAGGAAACTGTATGAGTATGTTTCAAGCATAGACGTGATCAGGTGGAGAGGACAATAAGAAAACCGAAATTTACATAATTTATTCAGGAAAAAAATAGGTCACTGGCTTACCCTTCCATTCAGAAGTACTAGGGGCATAACTAATTCAAGAACATTTAATCAGTATTTAAGCGGTAGTACTTTTCTTTGTTTCACTGAAATTTACCCCGTCCACTACATGCAGTGATCTCAGTGTGAACTAAGAGGAAACAGCAAAATTAAGGATAAATGACAGAGGGAAAAGAATGAAGTAGGACCTACCAGCAGCAACAGCCAACCGCCCACACTTTCCTTCGAGACGACAAATGCGCATTGTCAAAGAGCGACAAAGAAAGAAATTTTAAAAAAATGTATTGCTGGTTTAGTCGAAATGAATACTCTCCACACCATTATTATAAACTGCTGTGTCAGGGTGAGGTCCGAGGAAACAAACATGAAAGGTATATAATAAAAAAAAGGAGTGAAGAGAAAGACGTATCATCTGCCAGCAGTGCACGCCAATCACTGACACAAGGAAGGGAGCAACTAATAATAATGACAATAACAATAATATATGATGATTGACAGATAACGTTACTGTTCCAGCGATCGTTGTCTCTAACTCACAAACTAATAGGTCAGGTTACGAAACTTGATTCAGTGAACACCACAATAATTTTGTCAGGGTAATCAAGGGGCAACAGCGAGATGAAAGGATAAAGTGGAAGAGTGAACGGAATTAAGAGGACACTAAAACCGCCCACAATTCTCAGGGTGAATTAAGAGGAATCAGCAATGTGATACACGCATTAAAAGCATTAAGCAGGACCTACCAGTAGCGCCCATCAACCATCAGACTATTTATCACGCAATCAAAGTACATTGTACAATACCAATAGTGCCCACACTAATCTACTTATTATAATAATATGGATCGGTACATACATATGTAGATTTTTTAAAATCCCAACCCAGAACAGCACGGTAAAATGTGCAAATGAAATTGATTAATTCACCCCGAAGGGAAAATCTCCTTGAACTGTATGAATTTGACCTTCTCCATTATTAAACAATTGATTTCCGAGCCATATCTTTAGCTTGTCGCACTAGGTGTTTTGAATTTGATGCTGGTGTGTGACGAACGTTAATGATGATACCAGTACAAACTATTATAGGGTCAATGGTGAAAGGAATGTACGCGTATTGCATTACTGGGTGATTGGACATGAAGGAAATGTTCTATATCCATGGGATATCACAATAGTTGCAGAGAGAGAGAGAGAGAGAGAGAGAGAGAGAGAGAGAGAGAGAGAGAGAGAGAGAGAGAGAGAGAGAGAGAGAGAGAGAGAAATAGAGAGACTGAAAGAGAGAGAGATAGACAAAGAGAGAGAAGAGAGAGAGAGAGAGAGAGAGAGAGAGAGAGAGAGAGAGAGAGAGAGAGAGAGAGAGAAGAGAAAGAGAGACAGAGACAGAGAGAGAGAGAGGGAGAGAGAGAGCAGGGGGGGGAGATCGGGGGAGGGGGGACAGCAGGACAAGGGGTAAAGCGTACTTAATGTACTTCGACAGAATGTAATGCCTTGTGTGAAAAATGACAGGAATGTCCAGTCAAACACATCAGTGGCTAGAGATATAAAGTTTTGCTTTGCTAGCAGAGGTCAAGATTGGTGGAGGTGTGTATGATTGGACATTATGACATCACCGGGAGAGGGGCCACACATACACAGATCAAAGGACCCCTCCCCCCAAGTGGCAAATATATGCTAGAGTGTAACAAAATAGCTTTTACAACTACTGTATGAGCTTGTCCATGAGATGGGCCAATAACGCCAAGGAGAGATTCCTGATAGAGGCGTCCGTTCTAAGAACCTGAACTCAACATTCTCTGACGCCGAAAAAGGGGAAAGAAAGGGAGAAGGGGGGAGAGAGAAAGAGAGACAGACAGACAGAGAGACAGCCAGGCAAACAGAGACATAGAGATAGGCAGATAATAGAGAGGGAGACAGACAGACAGACAGCCGATCGACAATATACCCCTGAATACAAATACACGTATGTAGATGACATCCAAAATCACCCCAATTTCTAGAGTGGGACGGGTGACGAAGGAGGAGGGAAGTTGTGCTGGCTCGCTAACAATTTGCTCAGTTATAAAAATGAACAGAGCACACATCGAAACAAATACAAAAACAAACCAACGTCAAAGATACTCTTAGACTCAACCCACAAGGAAGGAAGATAAGATGAGAGGAACTGACAACAAAGGAAACAAACAAAAACTAGGAAAAAGATAGGAAAACTCCCAGAATACGAAGATACAGTGTTGGGAGGAGCTGGTAATAAAGAGACTAGAGAGAAGGAAAGTGTAGGCAACGTGTGACCTTTATCACATGCACAACAACGCCAGGGTCGAGAAGAGACGAATGTTGATGCTAAGATTCCTGCATCCTGCCGTCAAGTTCTGTTTGACATCATAATCTTGTTCTCATTCCATCACTCGCATGAAAATGCAATCCACAACGTTTCGTACCCCCTTCCCTCCCACTTGCCTTTCTTTCCGTTACATAACGACGTTTAAAGATATTGCTGGACCGGACTTTGACATTGAATCAAAGCAAACCAGGAGCATCGACAGAGTGTGTTATTATCCCCCCCCCATTGGAATAATAAGGGCCTACCCTTCCCACCACACACAGGGTGATATAAACGGGAGACAGCAAAATAACAGACATCTGAAAGAATCAAAGGAAAGAAGTAAGACCTACTAGCAACGCCCTTCGATCGCACGTTGTGGGGGGGTGAATTAAAAGGCAACAGAAAGATTAAAAACATCTGGAAGTGTGACATGAGAGAAGTGGGATCTACCAATAACGCCCACCAATCGACAGAGTGGAATACGGACACTTTGTCTAGCACATGTAATACATTAGTATACGGCCATGTGCGCAAAAACAGTGTATGTAACCACTTCTTACTGCACTAGCCTAGTGTCAATAAGAGACAACAATAAGAGTTAACATAGGGACTAGGAGACTGAAATGATTGAGTGGCAGTAGCAACCATGACCAACCAGCTACCTGCTGCTGTAAAAGGAAAGGATGCAGATAACAGAGTTAATAACTATAACCATGAGTTAATATATATATATATATATATATATATATATATATATATATATATATATATATATATATATATATATATATATATAATACATGTAATAATAAATAAAGTAAGAAAAAAGAATGGCCTGTTTACACAGTGACAAGGAAACGAGCAGAAATAACATGGAGTTGCCTAGAGGGCCACTGTTCTAAGATAGGATCACTAGAATTTGTATTTTTTAATCCCATTACACGTACTTTGTTCTTGAACTTTTTTGAATAAAGAAAACAATAGCTAGCCGTGCTATAAAAATACCATACCTAACAATACCACAGTTTAGATTTGCAGAGTTAACGTTTATCCAATATTACTGCACTCGTTAACCTGGAATGTTTCTCCTCCACAGATCTACCCAAATCTAGATATATCTAGATGCAACACCTACAGGCTTGAATCTACGCATCGAGACAAGACACACGAAGAACCACCTTTGTAAACCAAGGCAAATTGACCTATCAAAATCAAAAGGCTATCGGGTTATTCTCCTCTTACAGACGATTCCGATAGAATTTCCACACACACACACACACGCACGGGCTAATACAAATCACAATTTTCACAAACCTATAAGACCACAAACTTGGGACACCAACAAGCTTATCTTAAAGACCTAACATCTCTGACTAAATGCACATACTTTACTTGATAGGTGTTTCGATCTACACACGGAAACCACGCATGAATGCGTCGCCACATCTCGCACAGTGACTGGCCATTAATACCACTACACACTCAAAATATGTCGAAACAATACTATCTGGTGGGCAAAACACAGCTGTGCTGCAACTCTATTAATTTTCCTCCAAGCGCATCAGAAACGTACGTTAATGAGCAGCACACGCTGCGATGTAGTTCCAAAGAAAGGATTCAACGTAATCCCGACCTCGTGAGATGACAGGACATCTAGATCTAGACGTAGCCCCCCACGTCAGCTGTAAGTTGTAGTAGGGAGAGGGAGGGCATGACAGCTCAGTTGAAGCATTCTGTACCTCACGTCAAGAGAAAAGCCAGCAACGGTGAGGAACTAACACACACTCTAGATATCTAGGCCTACCTTACACTAACACACTCGGCCTCTTTTTTTCTCTCAACAACTTTACTAGGCCACTCCATACCCCCCCCCCCCCCCCAGTCACCAACCCCTGCAATACACCGAGTTGCTTCCATTCACAACTTAAGTCGCCAGCTCATTTTCCTTTGTTGACGTTTAAAAGGTGAATCCAATTCTATGTCTTCATCATAACCCCCCCCCCCACCCTTTCTTCAATTGAAAAATAAACACTCTATAATCTAGATGTACATGTATATACATATTCTTATAATCGTAAGACTGCGATTGTAAACGGTATCCCACGTTTGCATTCGACTTTCAAGAAAGCACGAATACAAAGAGGAGGTCAGTAGGTACTTAAGACTACAAGACCTATTGACACAAAACGATAGAAATGGGGTCAAGATAAAGCCTTCAAATGGGCAGAATTATTAAAAACTATACACCCACTTACTTCTTAGTACGAAAATAAAGTTCCTTCAAAGCCATCATGGCCCATAAAGTTGGAGCTTATCTCGGGGTTTTCTTTTTAAATCGGAACAGGTGATAATAACCATCTCCTGGACAGGACGCTAGTCTGATGCAGGTTTTACTCCCAAGCTAGTGATTGTACCTATTGGCATCTGGGTCGAGTGGGGAAATGCGTGTAAAGTGTCTTTCCTAAGGAACAAACGACGGACCTAGTTTGGTAGGATTCGAACCCAGAACCTCATTATCCCAAATCTGGCAGCATAACTAGTCGGCTACCGACGATACTTAATGCAAACATGACTGTATATATTAAGTTCACGATTAGTGATTCTATTATCCCCTGCCTCAAACCAACCAGTCTAAATTACCGTAGTAACACATTAATATTTGCTTATAAACATGGAAGGAGACGCCGTCCCCTGACATTAGTTTGTTTGTTCCCTTGTGGTGTGAAGCGGGGCGGGGTGTCTTCATTTAAATAAAATACCAACCATCATCATCATCATAGTAAAAGAAAGTAAAATTCATTCAATGCCATGACGGCCTATAGAACCGGAGTTTATCACGGTTTCTATAGCGTGAAGCGAAACAGACGGTAATAATCAACTTCTGGACAGGACGCCAGTCTGACGCAGGTTTTTATGCCAAACTAGTACTTGTACCCATTTGCACCACCTACGCTGGGTGGGGAAATGTGTGTTAAATGTCTTTCCCAAGAAACAAGACAGCGATCCTAGATTGCTAGGATTCGAACCCATAACATCATGAAACCAAATCCAGCAGCCTACCCACTCGGCCACCGACGCCAGGGCTTTAATCTCCCGCAAAAGCCTTATCTGTTAGTGCCCAACAACGACCAAACTTGAAGATGGCTGAAATGAGCCAGAAAAAAATTCATATTCCTCTACAGTCCCCTACAACGACAAAATTTGGGCTGAGTTGAGTCTGAAAATTTGCAACTAACGTTTTTTTTTTTTTACCTTATTGTCTTTCCTTATCCCATTGATTTCCCGCGGCAATAGCATTCAATGGAGTAAACTGCTCAAAACCCAAGCTCTTCCAAACGGTAACCATTAAATAGATCTATGTGTGTTCACACTATTTACCACGATAACTTGGCAACACGAAACCGTTTTCGTTATATGTTGTTTGCTTTGAGGATTAAGAAGTCTTAACATCTTAATTCGATTTCAAAGCCTGGGTCAGGGTCACGTTTATGTTTACATTAATTATAATTCATAACAACAAAAAAGCATAAACAATATAATTACAGTACGCCGCCCCCGAGAGAGCAATTTTCGTTTGTTCAATGTCTTGATAAGTAAAACACTTTTCCGCATTATAATATCAGATATTCGATGTTTAGATATGTCAACGCATCACAATGCAATTAACACTTCTACAATATCTAACACGTTTCCATCAGCTTGTGCTGTTAGTTTTAGTTGCCTGATATCATGTATTGTCACGAACGTAAGTGTCATGGCCATTATCATCAATTGTCGCCTTTCTCTTTCTATGTGTTGTTTTGGTGAACCCTCAGCAAAAAAAATGATAACCAAAATAAATCCCTTATCGAAAAAACAACAACTTTTAATCAAATCGTTTCTACAAGTAACAGCTACAAAGCTTCAGTTATCGTGAAAGTTGTCATTACAAGACAAGGTATGTTTTGTTTTTCTTTTCGTATTTTTTTGTTGTGGGTTTTTGTTCTTAGCTTTTACTTTGTTTTGGGTTTTTGAATTTCTGTTTAAGAACGCGAGGCAGACAGAACTGTGACACAAGTATGTATGAAAGGATAGCTTCGATTATTGAGTCTTATAAATCTATATCACTCGCTGCATTAGGTATAAAATTCAATATAAAATGAAAAACAACAGGCAAACATACCTCATCATAACAACAATCTAGCGCGTGGGCCCTTTCAAGTCAAAGTGAATCTCTGAGCTTCTTCCCAACCAAACCCTCGTTTTCATCTCCTTCTTCATCTTAACTGAGTAACTACATTCTCCAGTATTACTGTCAGCGCACATGATTTTGAAATTAACTACAGTTGATTATGGTTTTGACTTAAATGTAAATTGATTACTTTATTTTAAAATCTACAGTGCTACTGCTTGGTCTAAATTCTGTTGGTAATTTGTTCCAATCTTACTGTTCTGAGGTCAAACGAGTGCATGTGACAATCACCGTTTGAAGATGACATCTATACAAGTGAAAAGATAACATTATGGCAACAAATTATGATTCACTAAGGGCAATGACTTCTTACAGCTTTCAAACTGGCAAAAACCAGCGACAAAGCCCAAAACCAAACCAAACAAATGAAAAAAGACAGGGGTGGGGGGGGGGAAACACGCCAAGACATATAAGACAAAGAGATCTATTCAAGATTCGCCTAACAAAAGAGCTCTTCATTCTTGAAACAAAAGATCGTCTGGACTTAAGTAACAGAGGGAATAATAGGCTTGTGGCCAACATGACATGGTGGTCCTACCTGACGGCCGACTAGAGGTGTAATACTATGAAGGAAAGCAAGTCACCACCTCGCGTCTTCAGGGCAATTCACGTCTACAGCTCTGGGATTTCAAACAATAAGAACACCGTTGGTGAAGACTTCTGTAGGGAACCAACAGGCTCGCTTTGTTCCTATCTCTTCACTCCGGAGATTCGGAAGTCAGAGGCAAGGTGTCGGCCTCTCCACCAAAAGGTTGTAGGTTCGAGTCCTTCCAATGGTTGAACAATTTTCTCGAGTTTTTGGAGCAAAATCTACCCCCTCCCCCCGGTCTAGGCAAATGGATCGACACATCATCCCATCGGAAACGGGCGATAAAAAGGAAGTCCCGTGTGCAAATCACAACACTGTGCACGTTAAAGATCCCTTGGTTGTTTACTGGGCAGTCGGGGCAAATTTAAAATGCCTACAAAAAGCCCCCGCGATCACCTTTAGTTGCGGACGTGGGTAAATCAAATCAAATCTCTTCATTCATGTTCACCATTGCCGGTGATTTCGCGACTTGGATGATCTACCCTCTATGATCAACCTCAAATTACCCCCTCCCCCAGAATCGTTCACTTCCCTAACCTAGTCGCAAGTCATATTAATTGATCAATTTCTATTCTTATGCTTAGCTCTCAACAGAACTTAAGCATGAACGTGACCCCATAATGCAATGGTTCTGTGTACCACGTGAGAGGCATGATGTGTCTTATTTCTTTACATTATACTGGTTATGGGGTCAAATGTATCTCCGAAAGAGTCCTTGAAACGACGACCATTACATTTACTAAGCCTGTGTGATCTGAAGCAAGCAGACCCCCATGAGTGGCAACGCTCGATGAGTCTACAACTTACTACAAGATAAAAGAGTCTGCTCCATAGGCGCAGTTTGTTGTTAGGCTGCATATAGCTAGGGACCTCAGTAAGTCTCCAATCTTCATCTTATCATCGGTCAGAGAGTTTGTTTGTTTGTTTAATTGGAATTTACCCTGTCCACCATTTGCGGTGATCTCAGAGTGAATTAAAACCGTCCATTAGGCCAGAGACAGGAATGGAGGGAGGAGGGAGGGAGAGAGAGAGGGAGGGAGGGAGGAGAGAGAGAGAGAGAGAGAGAGAGAGAGAGAGAGAGAGAGAGAGAGAGAGAGAGAGAGAGAGAGAGAGACAAACAGACAGAAAGTTCGTCTGATTGAAATTGTCCCCGTCCACCATTGCGGTGATGTCAGGATGAATTAAGAAGCAACAGCAAGATGAAAGATAATTGAAAGATTCAGGAAATAAAGAGGACCTACATCAACGCACGCCAACCACCCACCCGACAGAATGAGATAGACATACAGACAGACAGTCCATACTAAATTGGAACGTCTGTTTATATATATATATATATATATATATATATATATATATATATATATATATATGGACAATTTACCTGAATGTATCCTTTTGTAACCCCCCCCCATTCTTTCTGTTTCTTTTTCTGTTTTGGACAACACTAATGATAAGAAGGAAGAAAAGGTTTGAGTTGCCATTTTCCAAAACTTCTACAGCTCACAGCAAAGGATACAAAGCATAAAACTGTTGTGTGTTTTTCTTTCTTTTTCATTCGTCATTTCCTTCCTTAATCATTAATCTGAGGTATATGGTGACAAAATGGACTGCAGTCGAGCTGTCTAAGACGGAATCCGAAGGGAGCGCTATTTTCCATTTTAGTCAGCTTCCTCTCTAGACAGTGAATGGAAACTACATAATGCATAGGCCTACTATGTACAATATAATATTATGTATTATGACAATACAAATGAGTAGAAAAACGCAAAAGCATGCATGTACTCACATTACGTGTACTTATTGACATAATACATTGTATGGACATTGTATACGGATCGTGTGTGTAGGTGTATGAGGGAGTGCGTTTGTGGTCTTGTTGAAAGGAAATTTTCCGTTTTAGACGGGTTGAACTGCGATGGGAGCAATTTACATTTTCTGAATTAGACAGGTTTCCATTTTAGACGGGTAGAAAACATCTGGCAATTTATAAAGGAGGTATCAGGGGCATTGGTTTAAACAAGTTTCCACGATAGCATTGTATATTATCAGAGACAAATGACTAAATGTACACTCGCACACAACCTTCGGCTGATACTACACAGCTTACAAATCGAATTACTAGAGCATGTTTGCTTTGTGTCGATGGTTAATCTGTTTGTGTTTGTCTGGAACATAATTTGACTATGGATACCATAGGATGCACACTGAGAATCAAAGAGGAGGGATATGGCGAAATATGAATGGGGCAAAGATAGGGTAACAGACAGAGGCAAAACGCAAATTACAGGGATGGCTTATGCTGGAACCTATAGAGGGAATGAAGCGAATGGTTGAAATGAGGAGCAATCAGTCAACTAGATAGTCATATTTCGTTTGTCCTGTTAAAAAATATACCTTAAACTGCTATAAACCAGATCCAAGGTCTAAGAAGTATACTTAATCACAAAGTTGCTTCATTTCTTCATTGAATGCAGAGGGTTGAGATTCGACATATCTCTACATCTTGTACAATATCCGTCTTCCATCCGTTTTATTGAAGCAACAACTATAATAGCCCTATGATTGTGATCCATTCTGACTTTGAAAGAGGAACCTTCAGAACAATTCAAACAAACAACCACCTAACACACGAAATAGAATGTCAAATCCGTAGAAATAAAATGAAAGAACCTCCCTCCCGACTTTTGGTCGTGAAAGATTTTTTTTCTAAAAACTAGTTAATGAGAGTAAAACCAAAGCCAGATCTAGGCTAAGGGCCAGAAACCAATCTACATGTAATAAGATGCATGTCATTGTCATGTCAATGATGCATTATAGCCAAATAGAACAAAATAATATTTCCCCCATTGCCAATTCTATTCAACTAAAATAAATATTAAAGAAACACCCTGAAATCAGGACAAGCAAGGATTTAAGATGTTCTAAATCTTGAAATTTGAAGGCAATATGACAGATGAAGCATGTGAGTGAGATTTAAAGCTATGCATGCTATTAAAAACGTGGTTGTTGTCATTAACAAAGAAGAAAAAGTTTTCAAAGATTTCAGCCATCCGTTCAAAAACAGTGGTATTGCTGAATGCAAAGAAATATGTGTGAGTGTTTTGGTTTGAAATGTTACTTGATAGGAAGCAGTGATGATAGGAAGCAGCGAGAGGAAAACAATCATGAAAGCCAACACTGATATAAAAAATATTCTCCTTAAAACTTTAAGCTGTTCTATCTTGTAACGTGTAAACAAATTACTTCTTAGTTAAACACTGATGAATATTCTCTTTAAAGATTAGAGAAAAAAACACCTTACATGGAAAGCCTTAAAATAAAATAAAAATGTTACTAACATTTCAGTCCTACGCTATCAAGCAATATAAGAAAGGAACAATAAACAAATAAAAACAAAAGCTATCTAAGAAAGAAATCACAAGAGATGAAAGAAAGTAAAAATGTCCTTGTCATACCCATACATGCCTACCGATACAAAAGAAAGTCTTTTTATACTGCTTCCATTTAAATTCTAAAAATATATATATATATTGCCAAAGTTGAATCCAAATCTTTCTTCCTCCCCCATTCCAAACAAAGCAAAAAACTTTAAACAACTGGAGGAACACTTGAAAACTACAAAAACTAAATTTTTAACTCAAAAAAAGAAAAAAAGTAAGTGTGGACACAGCTACTAGCTAGTCTAGCAAGGCAACAGTAAGCAAGAAACTGATTGGTAGCAGTGGCACATCAATCCACAAAGCAAGAAACATGAATGGTGTCCTGGTGCTGCCTCCACTTACCATCCTTGAGGTGTTTGACCGGCCTCGCGTAGTAGATGAGCCCAAGTTCAGGTACTTGCTGCTGTCTCCACTTGGTCCATCTGCCAAACAACAGATTTAAAGCCATTTAACATTTTGAAGAAACAGGTTATTCATATGACATGTACTGAATTTTAAAAATACGAGTAAAACTCATATTTATTATAGAGAGGCATACGTAAATACAGTAGTCTCTGCCAAATTGCACGCTACCAAAATACACGATTTGTCATAATACGAGATTTTTTTCGGGTCACCAAATTTTCCAACGCTAATTAACCCCTTCAAAATGCAACAATGGCTGGCTTGACTTCACAAAAATGCAAAAACACCTTGCAAGTACATTTTCAATTAGTTGCATTTAAAGAGTCAATTCATAAAAATAAAAATAATAAACCCGATAACGCCTTTTTGCTTTGTCCAAGTAACAAAATATGCCACACACATGTGTGTGTGTGGCATCTAGATCTGTGTTAACTATGTGCACACATGCTCAATCTTGGCTGCCCGTTCCCTCCCCTACTCGGCCATGGACGATGGTCTGCCACACAGACACTCTGATCGGCTTTCTTTGATCACGGAGAGAAAATCTCAGAAAGGTCTTGTGTCACTTTTGTGTCAACAAATAAAAAAGTATTCCTCCAAGTTGCAGAATGTCTCCGCTATACCATCCCTCGTCTTGAGTGAGAGAAGAATGAACAATCTATGAAAAGAGGTTAGGCCTATAATTGGGTCTTATCCTCAAACCAAGAAACAACAAACAAAACCCAAACAATTACAAACAACTACAAAACGAAAGAGTTTATGTCCAACTAGGAATGGCATTGTAAACACATGTTGTGGTCCTTGACTCCGTGAAAATGCACAATTTTTTTGTCAACCATGGACTGTGCATTTTGGCGGAGACTACTGTGATTGCAAAAACTTGCCCCCCCCAAAATCCACTCAGGTTCAAGGACAATGTGTTACAATGAAATTTTTCAAAGAAAATTATATAAAACAAAGAGAGACAACAAATGATTTTCACTAAAAGTGACTGGATTATCATTGAACAGAGAGCAACAACAGAAAGACAAAGACAATCCTTCGCATTTATCTCCCATAAAATGTCAAAGGGATGAATTGAAAGCAAAGAATGAGAGACTGTTTATTTGATTGAAATTTACCCGACCACCACATTTGGTGATCCCAGGGTAAATCAAGAAGAAACAGCAAGATAGAACGTAAAACGAAAGAGTTAAAGGACAGAAGGAGGACCTACCAGCAGAATTCACTAACAACCATCGCAAACAAAAAGCGAATAGATTAATTCATAAATCGTGTGATTGTGACGAAAATCTGATTTATTCAATTTAAGCAACCTGTTTGGATTGCTTAATGGCCCTCATACATTTTTTTCAAGTAAAGCATGAAAATACAGTAAAAAGTTTTCCTTGAGGTTTTATATATTTGTCAAATTCTTGCAAAATGATTCTTGTTACTGCCTGAATATGAAGGGTACCATCACAAAATGCAATAAAGACCAAATTGAAAAAATAACTTAATGTCACTGTGATATAATTTCTTTTTGAAATCTCCACCAGTAAACAGTTTCTTTTTTACCCACAAAACGCAATATATCCCATTCATTTCAGCTTGACAATTCCATTGTTTCGCCACAAAATGTGATTACTGCCTTTCCGTGTCTCTGGCTGATTTCTTCTTCTAGTTTTCCTTCTATTTTATTATCCACTGATAGTTAAAATCATATAACCCTTTCGTGGTTGAATTTCAGTCAGCTGAATGCAAAGTGAAGGTTTGAATTTCTGCTGAGCCGCTTGCCCTGTTGAGTTTACATTTATTGGCCAAAATTATCGGATTCTTTGGATTGTCGGACTAAAATGCTTCCAGAAGTTTTAATTCCAAAGACTTGGGAAAGGTGTATAAACAATTGGTTAAAATACTGGTTAGGAGAATCTGAGGTGGTAAACTGTTCAACTGAGCCGTCAGAAGGTATGTTATTTTTATTAATCAGACTCATTCTCATTTTCTGTGTCACTTTCAAGTTTTATTTCTGAGAAGAAAATCTCTCTCATATCCATAAAAAAGACAAAATAATTAAGATTGTAATAATATATTTATTAGTTAACTGGGTACCACTGGCTGAAACAACGATCAGTACACAGCATATGCCTAGTAAGCCTACTTTGGATCTAGTAGTAATACTACACACATGTGTGTTGACCAATACAAAGAAAGACCTTCAACTGCTGTCAATGAACCCACAAGACTAAGCCATCCCATCAAAGATGATGTCAATTCTAATTTTGGCTTTATTAAAGAGCTCTTGTAGTGTAGAAGTTTATATAAAAAGACATGGTTGCTGTCGGGCGGATTGAACGTTAGAAGGAGGAGTGTTCATCGGACGGGTTGGGCCTGATTAAACACAGAGGGCTCATAGAAACTCGGGCCAATTGAACAAAAAAAGAATAAAGTGAACTATACATTTTCTCTGACTCTGAGTGAAATTCAGTAAATGAAGGTGTTATTGTATTAAACACGCTAAAAATAAAAGATGGGTCAAAATGAATCAGTGGTGTAGTGGGTAAATTAACATATATATATAGTTTCCAGGCATTACAATTTTGATATGAGCTGATCTTTGTGATTAATGTGGTCGTATGAGATTATTTTTCAGTTTATGCGACTGATGTTGCATAACAAATAATAACATTAGCAAAATGTGCACCATATTACATAAGCAGATTTAATCCATGTTTGTTAGCCGATATCTTCATCTGAATCACTGAAAGTCGCATAAGCGTAGGTTGAAGAAAAGAAGTCCTTCATTGATCCAAAACCCATTTTCTTCCTTTAGAATGCTGTCTAAGCAGTTAAAGCCCCTATTACGTGTGGCGTTGATTGGCACAACCATAGTGTTGTCAAGTGTTGTGACCCTGCACAACATAATCAACAACCACCGACCAAAAATCGTGCGATGGACGATCTGAGAACAAAAATAATTGACAAGGGGCTTGATATTGTCTTAACAGTAACATGTGCACGATGTGTATTTGTATTCAAAAAGGTTTTAGAGTAAAAGCTTAAATATGCAAGAAAACTTGATCATTACAGGTCATTTCGCTAATTTTGATGCACTGATTCCGAATACAATGATATTTTTTTTCTTAAGATGTCATTTGTTAACATAATCTTTTTCATAGACACAACAATCTTCAAAGGCACGCAAGCCGTCCACCATTTCCTGATGTATCCAACCCACAATCGTACAACAAATATCAGGCACCAGCTGATTTTTGTTGATTGTCTGCTGATCGGACCACTCATCGCTGAATGTCATACAATATTCTTATCACACTAACCAATTCATCAATCAAAGGTTGGTTTATGGTCAATAAGATTGGTCCCATCCGTTGGACACTTATCGTATAATGCAACAGTGCCAATATTCTTTGTTAATCTCAGATAGAGTGACTTCACTAAGAGTTTTTATGTCTCCGATCTTAAAAGTTGTATTCCTACGCACGATAGTTCCTTTTACCACAGCCCATACATTCTTAATTGAAAAGAACTTCAATTTAAGAGACTTCATAATCATAGTAATAAAATCAGTGAATTAATTTCAGATTTCACTGTAAAAAGAGCGCTTGCTATGTTTCAGTCATGAAATGATCATAACCTAGCAAATTTTTCTCTCAAGTCCTACGACACAAGGATATAGGAAGGTTTTTCAAGGAGATCTTAAATATAAAGGGAGTGATATTTTTGCTTTTGAATTTTGGTTTTTCTTTTAGTATATATATATATATGAATAACTGTCTACACATAGTCATCCTATATCATTGAAAAGTTTGTAGCGTCCTTGGTGCGATGAAACGGCCACCATCTTGGATTTTAACCCAATTTTCAAAATATACCCCCTCCACTTAGTTATGAATAAAATCAATCAAACTTGTGCACATGTTAACAGATTTGACTACTAGCTGCCACATTACAGGTTTTCAGTGTCATCTTCTCAGTCAGTGTAAGAGTAATTGACGTCAAAATTGTGACTAATTCTACCTTGTCTACAAAATATTCTGTTACAAAAAATGTATACATACGTCATCTAGACATTTCTCTGTATAAAATTGAAGTTACGCCAGTGAATAATAGTCACTTTCGAAATGACATATTTTCCTCACAACAGGAAGCACTAGGTGTTCATGCAATAATGGTGCTCATTACATTTTCCGTTCAATGAAAGCAAAAATAAGCATGCATTTTTTCTACAGAAAAACCTCAGCAAAATCTTACTAAGTATATGATTAGTAAGTAAAAATGTTAACATAGCAACAATAACATAGATCTAGTCATTGACATTGTTCAACATAGAATATAATATATTATATAAATACGATTTTCATAATGTCCAGGAATGTGTTGATTCTCATGTCAAATTTGAGACTACACGTATTAACATAGCATGTTCAAGAGAATGTTGAGAAATCTAGATCTTCTGGATCAAACCTACAATTTTAGCTAGATCTAGATCTAAGGCTAGATCGATCTAGTAAACCTTTAAAAACAAGGAAAACTAAAATCTAGATCTAGACTCTAGGCCTAATCTCAAAGAAAAGTGGCTAACCTTATCTCAGACTAGTTTTACCTATTATCGTTTTGATCTAAATCTAAAGATCTCATCATATCCATGAAGATCTAGATCTGGAATCTAGATGTATCTAAATTCTGCATCAAATATCAAGTTATGATTTTTCTAAGTTTCAAGTTTCACAAATTATCAGAACGTTTCGTTTTGAATTTGGGTGTGTTCATTGATTTTTCATGATGTTATGTCATGACTTCAAGAATGATTTGTTGCTGCATACCTATGTTATCTGAAGTCTTATGAAGGGGTTCTACGGAAGGTTTAGGGTCGCTGTTACTTCTTTGTCTGACAGATTATTTTCTGGTTCCGCATCTGTTTTGGTGGCCATTTCGGCCATTTCCTAGCCCTTCCAGTGTTGACTTCCGGTTTTCGGGTTTACGAGGTCAGGGACACTAATTTACTTGTTTTTGTTTTGTAAGTACACTTTTTGTTTTGTGTACTATTAATTTACACAATTCTAGCTAGTGGAAATAAAAATGAATACTCAGAACAAAACTATACAAAATTAATTATTACCAAATATTTATTTTGAGACCCGTATGATGTCAGAGCCATATGACACTGACGTCATGCAACGAAGGTACCTGGTAAGCCTATAAATAGAAATAAAAAAAACAAACATCATCTGACTTTGACACTACGCATTGAAATTGTTGGTAAGTCTGTCATTTTTCATAATTGTTCCCAGCTTTGAAGAGATTAGATATATTTCTCGAAGATCATTAGATCTAAATCTATAGCATATAAATATTGATCCAGTTCGGGGGATTCATTCATCATTCGCTCTTCATCAACTGCTTATTAATAAGTTATTATTATTTCGAGAGGACTCGATCTAGACTATAATCTAGGATTGAAACTGAAACCAACATTTTGTGATCATTTTGTCAAGGAAGGAGATTTCGCTCACATTAGACAAAGATCTATTATACATCAGGTCAGACAAATAGCTAAATCTAGATTTCTAGTGCAGTATGTGTTTGATGATGTAATTATGTTCATTTGGCTTTATTATGAATCATTGTTTGTTATGTTGAGAAGAGATAGACTAGAGATTTATATCCTTCTTCTATAGATCTATAATAGATAGACTAGAGATCTATATCCTTCTTCTAGATCTATATAGATCTAGATCTAACTATTATTTTATGTCTACAGAATCTTAGAAATATCCTACAAATTATAATGGTTTTATTGTTATTAGGTAGAATCTACCAATAACATCAATTTCAATACAATGTTTTGATTTTATCATCATCTTCTAGATCAGATCTCATAATCTGTGTCTCAGACATGACATGTTTCTAGTTATTTTCATACATTATGTTAAATTGCTAGTTTCAATGTCAATACAGTCAGCTCCGGTTAATGTCAGCTCAACTGGAGCAGAAAAATTGGTGCAATTATCCGAAATTGTGATTAACCGAAATTTGGCCGTTGGCCCAGTAAGTTACGGTCATTTCACTACTTCACGATTAGGTAGAATATAGATGTCTAGGTCTGTTGCAATATTT